>VWPU01020207.1:0-26412 GCA_013398955.1 Callaeas wilsoni
GTTTTGAAACATTCAAATTTTCTATGTACTACTACCTTTGGCAGCTCAATGAAAACATACATTATATAATCAGTAAACTTGTAAAACACTGACATCGACTCAGAATAGTAGGAACTTCAGACCTTCTCAGTTATGTACTAAGTAAACAACTTTTGCTTTGTATAAAGGGAATTGCTAACTTGTTTAGTTCCTCTGGTTGCAAACCCTAACCTCAACAGCTGCTTGTTATTCAAAGAATTTTGAAAGCCATACAAGTAATGACATTGAGATAATGGACGGCAGTTTAAGTATGTCATGCTTCACAGAACCAACCCATCACAAGAAAAGCTGACAAACATCCCCATGACCAGTCAGCCAGATTGAAACCGAAGTGGTAATTGATACCATGGGTTATCACTCTAACGAGTTCTTCACACAGCAATCTGAAATACTAATTTTTTTAACCGAGGGCCAACTATTGGACAGCTTGAAGCTGCAGTCCTCAACTTCCAGGAGCTGACATCTGGACTACTGACATTTATTCTTTTCAGGGCAACAAACCTAAACATTAATTGAACAGAATCAATACACAGAGGATTACAAAGAAAAGGTCAGAGGAGAGGTTCCTGAGAGTGATCTTGTTGTTATGCTCTGCGTAGGTTGTGCACAATCAGGAAATAGTTTTGTTTGTTTTAACATGATAGACTCACAGTGTGCAATATTTTTTTTTTCAAGTAAAATACAGTTAGATGCCTGATAATTCCAATAAAGAAAAAAAGTTTTCTAGGTTGATTAAAATCTATATATTTCCCATGACAATTGATTCCACTTTTAATTTGGTATTTCTGTAATTTGAAACCCAGATTTTATAGTAATATTCCTGATACATTAGAGCTGATGAAGGAATGCACAGGACTCTAATCTTCCCAGAGATGTAAGCATAAATGGCAAGTTCTTACTAATACTACAGCATCAGTTTGAAGTTTTACTTCCTTCAGATGTCTGTGATATTTCTCTCCCAGGGATTGCTGCCTCCATGGCAGAGTGGGCAGAAAAAAGCTTGTAGCTAGACCTTTGCTGCTTCAGTGTAGTCGGTTGCTGTGCCTAAGTTAAGTAAGGCTTTGTGTTGCTAAAACCTATGCTGCTGCTTGAGATGCGGGTATTTTTTTCCTTTTCACTAATTCTGTGAAGACACTAGCTTGGGCAGACAAGTGGAGATGATACTGAAACTCCTGTAGCTTCTGATTTTGGACAGACTTGTCAAGGAGCAATGGTTTATTCATACAAACCTGGAAGGAGTTACCAGGTTTTGCTATCAAAGTACAGTTTGCCTTGTACAGTCTTGCAAAGAAAAAGAGTGTGAAGTTACATATATGAAATGCTGTATTGCAAGCCTACCCCATGTTTTAACAGTTAGTTGAGTTCACACTCATTTGTAAAATTACTGAACCTTCATTTTCTTCCAGATACATTTGTTCTTTGTTACTCTATGCCACGGTGACTTTTTTACTTCATTGTAAAGCTGAAAAGTAATTAAAGATTATAAAAATATATTATATTCTCTTTAGCATTCTAAAAATAAAATTAATTAGAAGACTTTGCTTTAAGATAATTATAAATCTCTGCAATGGTGAATGTATAAATGTACTTTTTCACCATCATTTAACAGAAGGATTCTAGATGCCATCTTTGTCAATACCTTGTTGGAAAACAGACCTCAGCTGAATTTGGTTTCACTTTTTTTAATTGCAAATGAATTTAAATTTAATTTGAATATGATTAATCCAATTATTTTAATTTTTGTTTAGCATTTGACAGAGGAGAAACAAGAAGGCCTTATCAATGAAGCCTCTCGGTATGGATGCAGAAATTAATTTTATATATCAAGTTAGGAATTGCAATGTATAGAAGTTCATTGGAAGTGGGTTCTTTTACAAGGCTTTTTTCTCCTGCTTTGCTTAAACCAAGGTAGATTGGTGTAATGAGGTAAAATATGGAAAAGTAACTTCATGCTCCATTTGATCTTTCTGCAAAGAACTGACTCTTCTATTTTAATAGTGATGGGATTTTATTTAATTGAACAAGAAGCACCTGTGTTGGGGGGAATTAAAAGTTTCATGTTAGGATCTATCATGCTTAAAGCAGAACTGGAGATAGAAGAATACTTTTTAATAAATTGGAGCCACAATAATTAAGGGTAATTGTAACAACTGAAGTCTTAATAAAGCAAAGGAACTTCAAGTATCACATTACAAGGACTATATGCAAGGCAAATAGGGATTTATGAAGTTGTTAAGTCACTAAGCACTTTGGATTAGATGACATTAAAAATGCCACCAAACAAACAAACAAACCAACCCTGAAACAAAAGCAAGCCTTGATTTGATCTATTAGGGCACAGAAGAACACATTGAGGAGAAGCCAGTAGTACTTTAATCATTCTCCATGATGTTCTAGTTTGATTAATGCTTGCCCTTCTGTACTAACAATGTTCATACTATCTTTTGGGGCCATGGGAGAGATGATGTTTCTGCCTTACAGATATTTGTTAGTGATGTCTTTTCCTCTCTTTTTTTTCTTAATACACAGGCAGGTTGCATTAGCTGATCTTATAATCATCAATAAAACAGATTTGGTTTCAGAGGAAGAATTGAATAAAGTCAGAGCATCTGTGAGGTACGAAACTTTTGGCATAACTTTAACACTGTACTGCCTCAATAATTAATTTAAGCATAGTTACTTCTTTACTGCTGTTAGAATGGAAATTAGATCTCATTATTAGATTGACACAAATTGATAAGCTTATAAGGGGAAAGAGACTGCCTCTTGCTAAAGTTATTACAGTACTTGTATGTGCTTGCACAATCTTGGCATTTTGTCCATCTAGGTGGGATTTCATATTATTTACTAAGGACAGGCCTTTGTCTTAAGTGTTCATGTTTTTACATTTCTGAGCAGCTGTTGCCATTTTTCAGAATTAGCAGAAGTGGAAAAAAAATCTGCTGGTAAATATGAGTTCACTAGCAACTGCAAAGATATGGAGGAAGTTCCAAACAATTGTCATGGGAGCAGAAGAACCAACGGTCTGAATCAAATTAGTGATCAAAGACATTACCCTTTTCTTTCAATACCATGATAAGCCAAATTAAACATTAAAATTTTAAAATACTTTACAACTGTATTAGTTGTTTGAAATATGAAAATAAAAATGCTTAGACTGAGCAGAGTGTATCATGAAGAGCTTTGGATAGGAAAATGCTGTTCCTGTTGGTGGTATCTTGTTGTCAGAACTTGTGAAGTTCCACAGCTGTGAGTGGAAACCAAATATCTCAACCCATATCTGATGGTTATTTAACAAGTTGATAACAGAGTTAGGGTGCTGTTTCACATGATGCTATCTATGGTTAACGTATTCAAACAATATATCACAGTTGTATTTTCATCTAACTAATGATTTTTCTGTTTTATTTTAGGTCAATAAATGGACTTGTTAAAATTCTAGAGACACAAAGATCAAGGTATTAAATGGCCACTATTACTAGGTACTAGATCCTGCTTCTTTTGTGACAGTTTAAAGTGTTCTGTTAAATCAGCTTGATTAAAGGACAACTATTGAAGTAGAAATATTTAATCCAATATTTATTTTATGAATAAGCATTAGAAAAAGTATTTTTTTGAGGAAGTAAAAATGTATTTTTAATTTATATTTTTCTTTGTTAGTGTTCATATCACAGAATCCCAGAATGAGTAAAATTGGAAGAGAGCACAGTGGGTCGGTCATCTTGTCCAACCCTCTTGCCAAGCAGGGTCGTCCTAGAGCACATGGCACAGGATTGTGTCCAGATGGTTTTTGAATATCCCCAGTGAGAGGGACTCCACAGCCTCTCTGGGTAGTTTGTTCCAGTTGCTTGGTCACCCAAGTAACTACAGTAAAGTAGTTCTTGCTCATGTTCAAGTGGAATTTCCTGTGCATCAGTTTCTGCCCGTTCCCTCTTGTCCTGTTGCGGGCACGCACTGAGAGCCTGGTCCATCCTCTGACTCCCTTCGGATACTTGTATATGCTGAGGAGGTCCCCTCTCAGTCATCTTTTTGAGTCTGAACAGGCCTCGCTCTCTCAGCCTTTCCTCATTAGTGAGGTGCTCCAATCCTTTAATCGTCTTTGACACCCTCCCCTGGACTCCCTCCAGGAAGTCCTTGTCTCCCTGTACTGAGGAGCCCAGAACTGGGCACAACACTCCAGGCACAGCCTCACTAGAGCTGACTGAAGGGGCAGGATCACCTTCCATGATCTGCTGGCGGTGCTCTTCCTAATGCACCTCGGGACACCCCTGGCCTTTTTGGCCACAAAGATACACTGTTAACCAACCTTGTAACTGAAGAGCAGCCTGCAAGGCCAGGTTTGTTTTGAGCTAATAATTGGTCGTGTGCACTACAGTGTTTTCCTTCTATTGTGTCACCATAAATATTATTCTCATGCTTGCTGCTGCAAATAAGTTGTTACTACAAAATGACTTTGAAAGCAGTAGAAGGAAGTTACAAGAACAAGAAAAATCATTGCACTGTTTTTGCTATTTTTAATCGAAATTCTGACTCAGATTTCTTCTTTAATAAGGACTTAAATGGATATTGTATTCCTAGGCGCACTAGGAGAGCAGTGTATCTTCCAGACTGCCAGGACTGATTTGTGCACTTTTACATCAATTATTGGATTATTGTGGTAAATATTCCTAAAAGACAGGTTTTTCATTTAAGCAAATTTAAACGGAAGATAATAGTCATAACCTTAATAAAGTATACTTGGCTTTTTAAAGGTATTGTCAAATGTAGTTGGAAATTGTAGAGAAAAATACTTGCTGTTGTTGGGTTATCAGATAGGACCAATTTTGGAGAAGATGCTAAACTACATGCTTTGTGTTTTAGATGTCCATTGGGGGAGATCCAACATGTGATCTCTTTGCATACTGTATGGTGTCTGATGTCCATTCACACTATGTTTTGGATATGAGATAAAGCGGGCCTCAGATTCAGTCCTCAATGACAACTCTTTGTTACTTGTAAATATTCTTCTGTAAATGACACATAGGGTCTCTTCCATTATTAAACATTCCAAATGTGAAACAAGCACAAAATTAATTTATTGGCATGTTAGTTGATGACATACGCTTTTTAAGGGGGGATTTGTCCCTCAAAAGCTCACATTTAGAGAGGAGGGTTTCTATGTGATTTTTTAGAACACTACTGAGAACAGCTGGCACTGAGCTGGTCATGAATTTTACACAGGAGTTGTTTGAGTATTACATTATGAATCTTTTGTCTTAGAAACTGCTTCATATAACTACTGTTGAATGTAAAAGTTTAATCATTCTAATTGTATTCCAGAGGTGGTTTATTTTTTACCTCTCATGTTTTTTTTTATTTAGCCACATGTCATTAAGTGCATCTGAAAAGCTATCTGTTGCTATTAGCAGTGAAATCTATAGTCTGTATTGCTTTGTGAATAAAAGTTTCTTATGCAAGTTTATAGGTAGCCGTTCTTGTAAGCAGATCTGATCAGAACTGCTTATTCTGTATGACATTTTCCATTCGCCTGTTTGAAGTCGTAGAGTTAAAATTCCATGTTGTAGTGCTTGCCTCATAACGTTGTTTCAGTTTTGTTTGCTAACAGTGTGTCAATATAAGCAGTATCTTCCAGGGATTTGTGTCTGTCTTGAGAGGCTCTAGGGTCCTTTTCCCATTTGGGGAAAATAATTTATTATTCAGGTATCCAGTAAAAGGGATTTTATCATATTTTTGGAAATACTTTGTATTTCACTGTATTTTTAAAAGTTTTGTTTCTATGCTTACTTATTACTATGTAAATAAACATAGCATTTCCTTGTAGAAGACAGTACCAACCACTGATATCCAAAAATACGGCTAAGTATTAATGGCATTAGTCCAATAGACAGGGAAAGAAATGTAAGCTTCAGTGAACACCTTTAAAATATGATATTTAAATACATCAAAAATACAAAGCTTTCTTTTTTCCTCTCTCTTTAGAGTTGATCTCTCTAATGTCTTGGACCTACATGCTTTTGACAGTTTATCTGGAGTAAGGTATGGTGATAATTTTGTTGTCTTCTATTAGAAAAAAAAAATCTGTGTATGAAACAGACACGCTAAAATTTGCATCTGAGTTTCTGTTAGAAATTCTAGTTTAGTCTGTCCTGTCTAGACCAGGACAGTCACATTTTAAAAATGATTGCTTTATAAGTGCTAATATCAGATGAAATTCTTTTCCTCTTCAAATGCCTGCAAAAACCTTTTTGACCTTATAAAGTTAAATGAGCCAGAGTGTGTGTGGTTTGTTGACTTTTTTCCTCAAAATTCAAGTTTTGGTTTAATATCAGAGTAGATTTGTACACTTCTGTGGTTCTTTTAAAGCATTTAAAAATTTTTCTCCTTCGTATTGTGATGAAATGGAGGCCTCCATAAGTTTCACAGAAAAGAATGAGGGACTGAGGTTCCACAGCAAACAAAGGCTCTGCAAATTCTGATCACTGTATTTCTCATTCCTGGGGTTTTTTAATAACAAATGTATGCTTCAGCATCTTGAATGGGTGCAGAAGTAAAATGGGAAGAAAGGGGAAAAGGTCTTTCTGTTCATTGTGTGTGCTGAAGCACAGCAAAGAGTGAAGAGTACTGGAGCAATCATAAAGGAAAGAGGGAATATGCAGCTGAGGGCAATATCAGCTTCATTTTTCTTCCTGAATGCACACTTTTCACTTCAGATAATGGAACAACTTCTTATTCACAGAAGGGAGAAATTGCAGGGCATGCAAATTAGTAACCTCTGTTAGATAACATGTGCTTGTGAGATTTCTCTCTGACCTGATATGGTACTATCAAAATGATAGCTCTTTGGGGTTTTTTTTGCTGGCATTGGCTTTTGTCTGATCAGTAAAGTACTGTAGTGTTTGTTTCGTGATTTCTACCAATAGCAGCATCAGGGAAATACGAAACTAGGCATCCAAAACAAAGCTAAGGGAGGAGGGAGGCTGATATATCCTTTAGAGGCAACAGAGAACGATTAGTTCACAAGCCAGATCATAAACCCATGTTCCAAGTTCTTATAATGGATCAGCTAACTGAATTGGCTCATGCTGGAGCCACGTAACAGAAATAAAGAAGTAAGAAGATGTGAACCAGAAAAGGATTGTTCTTGATAACAGCAATTCACAGTTAGATCTGATTACTTGTAATATTAGGTGGTGTTCCGCAAAGTTTACTAGGAAGTGCTGCACTCCACAGATCTGAGGAGAAAGTCCTTAAGGAACTGACAAAAAAATTCTTACTGCTTTCCTCAGTCTAGCCTTCTCTCTTATCTCACTTAGTTACTTTAAAGCTTCTCGATATTT
This sequence comes from Callaeas wilsoni, assembly GCA_013398955.1. Lineage (NCBI taxonomy): Eukaryota > Metazoa > Chordata > Aves > Passeriformes > Callaeidae > Callaeas > Callaeas wilsoni. The sequence goes on from VWPU01020207.1 coordinate 7,377, forward strand.
GATATTAAAACAGAGGAAATGCTCCAAAATGTCAGCATTTAAAGAGAAATTCTAAAAGTACCAAGAAGATCTTAGACTACTTAAATGAAGTTCATTTTATTTTGTTTATGTTTGAACTCTGCACAGCAAAATTACTTACCCTGTTTTTAGTTCCTAGATACAGAAATTCCTACGTAAAATATTAGTGGTGGTTTCTGTGCCATCATCTGAGCAGAAAAACTCTTTGCACCCAGCACCACTTCAACACAAATACACACCAGTACATTAATAAATTTGTTCTTTTAACAGCATACTGCAGTAACGATTTCCATCAGCACAGCAGACAGAAACAACATCTAATTGGTGTCACTGTGCGAGAGAGCCTTGTAGTCTGTATATACCCTGAAGTCACAGGAAACACATCAAGAATTCTGAATTCTGTGAAGGGCAGTATGACAGTAAGACAGCAAAGCAAAACAAATAGGAGAAGTAGGAATGTGAAATGTTACTTCTGTAGCAGACAGTGCCTTTTTTCCCCACCACAAAGGCTCCTTAAAATTTACAGTCATCAAATTAGGAGGAGGGATTTTTATGGGCAGTCTTCTCTGAAGTGGCAGAGAGCCGTCATCATAGTGACTTGTGCTGTGGTATTTCTTCTCTGTGTGTTATTCACAAGACAGAAAACAGAAACAGTACAGAAGATGGTATTTGAAGAAATTTTGTGTTATCTCGATTAATCAAGACAGATGTGGATGTGAAGTCTAAAGCTGTAGTAAAATTTTGTGTTGTCACACAAAAAGATACAGTAAGACCCTAAATATTAGTTTACAAAAGAAGTCTCCAAATTCCTTTACTGAGTATAGAGGATTTGTTTTAAGTTAGCAGGCAACACTGCATAGTAGAAGTGAGCTGTACAGCTGAGAAGTGGAAACTGGTATATAGTATTTCAATTAGCGTTACAGATTTTGTTCTCACAAGCAACAGCTTTGTACATTCTTTTCTTCTTGATTTTCAAATCATTGTAAAGTTTTTTAAAGAAATTGGCATCCATTAACTTGATGAATTCTAGTGGTTTATTTTTTCTTGCTTACTTTAATGGTGTAGTTTGCCTTTTTTTTTGCACCAAGGAGTATCAAGGGTGTTGTATTCATTTAAGTATAAATATTTTTAATGCTGAAGATACTGCAAATCAAGACTATAATTTTCTTTATGTTTTAAAAACCCTAATTTTCTAACCCAAACAATTAACTATATCAAACAAATATAGTTAAACATTTCTATTTTGAGATTGAAGCTGAATTAACAGTTGAAGCTTATTCTTAATATCTAGTCTATCTTTGATATTTCAGTTTTGCTCTGCAATACTGGAGTTTTTAAAATTTTGAAATAACGACATTTTGCCCACCCTACATAAATGTAACATTTAACTTTACTTATTTTCAGTTTGCAGAAAAAGCTTGAGCATGTAAAGACAACACATGCGCATCTAGATAAGGTAATTAGCAAAAATACTGCTTTGATGTTTCTGCAACAACAGGGTTGTTCAATATTGCATGCTAATTTTGTTACTGTTTCAGAAGGTTTCAGTTAGGGAGTAACTGTTCTAAGGTATTTGGAAAATTACCTAGATGATACAAAAGGAGTGTGCCTTGTTGTAGATAGATTCTAAATGGCTATACAGGTCTTACTTTCAAAAATAGCTTATAAGCTTCCAGTGCTCCAGACTGTCATGTCATTTGTTGATTCACATGGAGAGTATTAGTGAAACAAATAGAACTTTCTTTTTAAAGTATTTGCAGAAACAAGTCCTAAATTTGTAGCCAGTCTGTCCTGTATGTTTTCTGTTCAAAACAGAACCTTTCTGGTTGAATTGTGGGTCACAGTCCTCTTTGGGGTATCCCTAGGTGGATGGGATTTACCCACAGGCCACAAGTCTCCTCAGTGGCTGCAAAAAAGTAGAAACTTCTATTTTTTAAAGGTGTCTTATAAAAGTAAGATTTCCTTCAGAAAGTTTCTATGATTAAATTTAATTTTCAGGTTAAAATACGGTGCATACAGTGTCTGTGTTTTTCTTTTTGAACTGTGTATTTTAACTGTGAAGTTGCTAGTCTTGAAAACAGGAAAAGGCAAATATAATCTAATTTTAGAGCTAAAGATTAAATATAAAATCAGTTCATGCTTTATTTTAATTTCAATGACAATGTTGATAGTTTTGTTAAATTAAAATTCTTCAATATGCTCAGTTATAGAGTCTTAATAGATCCCTAAAGTAGATTTAAAAAGTTAAGTAGAAGCCTTCCTGGATGCTACGAGTTAAAGTATCCTTGTATTATTAAGGAGATTATTGTTAGTTTTGTAGTGTGGAGCCATTTGACAGTGAGAATTCATCGTTACTATCTCTGTTTAGTTTAACACCCACATATTTAAGATGATTGTTGAGACATTTGAGGCATAAATGAGGGCAGAACACTTCTCACAGTAGGCTGCAAGTCCTTGTTAGATGATAAAGTGTGCTTATTATCTTCATGTGGAAGGTCAGCGGAAACAAACTGCACTATGCTTGGAGCACAGTGAACTTCTGCCTGCAATGATCTGAAGCTGCTCAGAGTGTTAGCTCTTTGTTGTTTAGATAAGTTTACTTGATCATTGGACAAATATTTGCTGCTTATTGCTTTTATTTTTTTTTTCCTTAAGTTAGACTAGTCATCTGAAGGTAGTCATTTGAAAGGATTACAGGAAGTAATTTTCTCTCTCTTCTTCCACACCATTGAGTGCTTATAGTGACAAAAATCAGACTTATTATTTCTTCTTTAAATAAATTGTTAATTTTAAACGACATGTTTTGTTTTCATATTTTCTTTTGATGATAATTGATCCTGAGCAGTAAGCTGGTTGCTGCTTTGGCACAAAACTTAACTTCAGACATCTTTATTTTCTGAATCTATTCTTACATAGTCTGTTTACAAACAGCTTTTCTTAAGAGGCAAGTACAGGTTGACTCTTATGAAAACTATGTTGATTATTTTTTGTCTAATAGAATTGTGATGAAGATTGGTATGCAAAAAAATAACATTTTTATCCATATTTGCAAGCTTGATCATAATAGTCTCTACAGCAAAGACTTACATGGTAGCATATAAAGGCATTAAATGGTTCAAAGCATTGTGTATGGCTTATAAATGCACACCTGAACAGAAACAAAAAGTAGAGCTTTATTTACCAAACTAGAGCAGAATGGAAATAGAGATTTTAAAAAAAAAATTTATATTGTCGTATACTTGCCTTTTTATGAGGCCAAGTTATAAAGAACACTTTTTGAAATTACTGTAATGAGATTTTTATTCAGTGTGGTAATAATAACAACTGTATCTTCCCATTTGCAGGCTATAATTACAGTAACATTTGAAGTTCCAGGAAATATAAAAGAAGAAAACTTAAATCTCTTTATTCAGGTGAGTAATACATCATTGTCAACTGAAAAATCATTGTGGCTTTTTATAGAAACTCATCCCATGCCATTTTGTTTATGGAAACAACTTTTCTTTTCATAGAATCTTCTGTGGGAGAAGAATGTGAAAGATAAGACTGGATGCACCATGGATGTCATAAGACTGAAGGTTAGTCTGAACTTACCAGCTTCTTTGTTTTGTACTTTTTGTCTTTACACCTAAAACACGGCAGTGTGCTGTCAGTCACAGACCTATCAAAGGTGCTGCTGGATCTCTGCAGCAGAGCAGATGAAATGGAGACTCGCAGGTTGTCATTCCATGAATGACTCAGAAAGAGATAGCTGGCAGAGGAGCAAACATTGATGTTACTTGTTTTGAATGGGGAAGGCAGGTGTACAGTCCCCAAACATCAGTGGCAGGGTTAAAAATCAAGCCATAATTAAATCACTTTTCACTTTCCATTTCCATTGCTTTGAAAGATACCATACATCTCACATATCTAGGGTTGGGATACTAAAGATCGGATCCTAGAGATTGCTAGATGTACTTAAAATTGTTTCCATAATATGCAGAAATTCAATTTGGCATAATATAAGAATGAAAAAGTAGTTGTGGTCTACAATTAACAACTTTTTACAGTATTGTCAGGCTGTAGTTTTAAAAATGCAGCTCATAAGTATTCACCTTCATGGACACTTCATAGGTTTTTCAGTTGCCTGGTTTTGAGAGGAATAGAGATGATGATGATGATAATAATAATAATAATAAAAAATCAGGATTTATTTTCATTTACCTTATACTGAGCAGCCAAGTACATAATGAAAAAATGAGAATCCAGTCAGTCATCTGACATGCTCTAAGAAAGTAAAGCCCTGGTTTGTTTCCTGAGAACACTTGTGCATCATAGATAGCAACATAATTATTTTAAATTTTATTGGAAGGAAAGTTATTTTCTTGCTTTTTCAGCAATAAAATTAGAGTATCCTTGTCTTCCCCTTCCTGACAAATAGAAGGAAGTAGCCACAGATGTATCTGAAGCAGCCTGAAAAGCAGTAATGCCATGCACAAGTACGTTTTTGTTGTATTGAGCATTGGAATCAAACTAATCCTTTATGAGGTGTGAGGCCTGTGATAAGATGTGTGCTGTCCCTTATTCACAGACAAATACACCAAAGCAAATGAACCCCAGCCAACTAATTACAGAACAGGTCCCAAAGTTTGTTGCTTTTATATTTATATTTTATCTGCAGTCATAACCCTTTTGGAAGTAATAGTCATAGAGTTCCAACTAATAGGTCAAATGGAGACCTATTTTATGAAATATTTTTAACTCACTCTTTCTTTAGGGAAGTATAAGACATGTTTTACAGAATGTGTTCCACTAAAATATTTTAGAACATTGTACTATGAAGTGATGAAAACTGTTTTAATAGAGCTTTTGATATGGGGGTTAATGGACTCACTCTGACTGTAATCCCTTCTAATTCTATTGCTAGTTGTTTTACTTCACAAATGTTTGTTCTTTCTCCAATATGCAGAGATTTTGTTTCAAAAAAGTAAATATGCTGAGCATAAGAGCTTAATTGGACTAATCTGAAATCAAACATTTTTGTTCATTTTACATCATCTTGTTGGCAGGCAGGCTTTCATGGACCCCCATGTCAAACACCATATATGTATTCAAAGAGGCACAGTAGATGATAACATTTAATTTTTGCTTGAGCAGGCTAGGTACTGACAAATGAGAAGGCAAAGTATTGTAAAGTGTAATTCTTTGCCTTTAACAAAATTAGGAGATGTGAAAATGGATGTTATGAGTAGAAGTGATGATTGATAATATATGTTTATTTTGACTAACAAGTGCATAGTTTCCAGAAATACTATTTCCTGCTTGAACTAGTTTGAAATTTTTGTTTCCTCTCTTACATACTTTATTTTTAAAGTTTTGTTTATATACCCTAACAGTTATTTTTCTGATAAGGGACTGGTATCTATTCAAGGCAAATCTCATCAAGTGATAGTCCAAGGTGTCCATGAGCTTTATGACCTAGAAGAGACTTCAGTAGCCTGGAAAGAAGATGAAAAGAGAACAAACAGACTGGTCCTAATTGGTAAGAGGAAGTTACATATCTCTCTGTTTGAGTTTAAGAAGCTGGTTTTTTCACAGACAGTCCTCTGACTTGGCCAATGAAAAGCAATCAGGCTGAACTGGCCAGAGTAGGTGCAGTGAGTATGTTCAGCGTAACCCTCTCTTAAAGGTTTATCCATCAAAATTTCCTGCAGTTGAAAATTGCAGCTGAGAGAAGTCTACCTATTCCTATTAGTGCCACCAAAATAAAATAAAATACTAAGTTTTCATAAATTAGGGTGGCATATTTAATGTTATTTTTAAAATCTGTAATTATGAATTGGGTGATGGGAATAGTTTGAGTGTTTGATCAAATATTCAGTAAGCATAAGGGAGGTTATTATAGACATTAAAATGTTTAAAATCAGTTTTGTTTCTGAAAAGCTTGCAGTGCTGAGGTTTTATGTTTCTATTTTCTGTTTATTTGTCTTTTCTGTGCAGTGTTTTATGACCAAAAATAACTTAGTTTTTCCCATTTCCCTTTCTTGTGCAGCTTGAAGTCTGTTGTTGCCTTAATTTTAATACTGCTATTCTCACTCATTGATATAATAAACATTTTCTTAGCTGAGAAGGAGCTACTTGTATGTGGTTTTTTGTAATGCACTGTAAAATACAGTTAGATATTTAATTTCTCTTTACAGGCAGGAACTTGGACAAGGAGACCATCAAGGAAGTATTCATAGCCACTGTGAGAGAAGAACAAGAAAACAGTTGACATCAAACTATAAAAAAGATTAAATGTCTGCTTTAATCCTGCGAGGTTTCCATGACAGAAAAGACTGAATCGCATGGGCTATAGTATTTTCTCTATCCTCTTGCATTTTATGCAACAGTTAAACCCTGAAGTCTTCCTAAGAATTCCAGCTGACCTACTTCTTAAATATTAGCTCTTAAGGTCTAGAATCAAACACAGTTCTCCTATTTTGGATTTGACTGAAGCTGTGTCAGCAACATCATGCACCTGTGCAGAAATGCAGATAGGCAAAAGGCTGTTATGTTCTACATGAAGCATTACTGTAGGGATGTGGGAAACGTGTTTGGAGCCTAGTGCTTTCTCTTGCTAACTCTCTTCCACTGGGAATGAAGCAATAGTGATTATTGCCAGTGATGTAATCACAGTACAAAATGTTTAGTGTTTACTATTAAACTGTCTTCCATCTCTTTCCATTTGCTGTGTGATTTTTGAATATATGCACCCATCCCAGGTACTGCTAAACCTGTTGTGTAATGAAACTAAAAATACACAGGTAGCAGAGGTGCAAGATCCCATGGAGTAAATGCTGTCTACATAAAAGCTGTTAATACAGTGTTTGGTCACAAAGTCAACAGTTTGAAAGATGTAGCTGAACTCTTAGATCTTCTAGGTCATGACCCTGCCAGATCAGGATTTGGGAAACTGGGGACTGCACATTTCCACTATGTTCAGGCTGCCCTGCATGATTTGTTATGGAGTTCTGTGACACTACTTTGAAAACTTAGTCTGAAGCTTTTATCTCTCTACTCATTACAATTTAGAGTTGAACTTCCTGCCCTGTACATTCTCCAGTACTCTTTGTTCACGTCTTAGCTTTAGAGGGATATTTTGACTACAGCTGGGTGAAAGCAAAATGAGTGAAGGGAGAAAGATAATGCAGAATTAAAACCATTTACAGACAAAATTCTAGGACGTGCAGTTCTGAAGGATGGACTTTTAGCTACAGTGCTTGCTGTGGATGCTTCGTGATGTGTCCGAATAAATAAAAGTTTGTTTCCAGTACTAGGAATGTGTTACTTGTCTGACACCTAACATAGAAAAAAAAGAGGGCCATCCCCTTATCATCAGTCTTAAATTTTTTCCCTTTGCTTCTAGTAGAATATATGTATTTGGAATTTGTTTTCAAAAGAGCTGAGGATGGAGACATTTATTAATCTTTCACTGCCAGGAGTGTCTCAATTGATTAAAATATTTAAGTCATGTATCTTAGCTAAGATAGAGCTCTTTAGTCTCCCAGTAGATACATCAGCAGGCATGACTTCATTCTTCACATCAGAAGTAGTTTTAGATAGCTTGAAGTAGTTTTCAGAACCTAATTTTTTTCTCTAAAGCGAGGTATAAAGAGAGAATAATCTGCTTACACAATGTTGCTTTCTGTTTAGCAGGCCTTGGCATTTGAGTGAACTGGGTGTATTGCTGAGTCATACTGTGACTGTTTCCCTTAGCAATTACAAGTCTTCATTTTTAAAACTAGTATATGTTCTCACACTGTTTTGGACTGCATAAATGACAGTCCTGCCATGAATATTTGTCAAATGATTGCCATCACTGTTATTCATTGAGTAGTAAAAATCACATAAATTTAAATTTGTGGATAATACATTTATATTTTTTGCTGCTTTTGCTTCCATTTATCACAGGAAAAGTGATCAAAATACCTCTTATCTTATAAATGCCTCATGTAATGGGAGAACTCTGTTCTCTTTAGAGAGATAAATCTCGGAAGTGTTACTTTGAATTTTTTTGATTTGAAAAAAATTTCAGAGACATAATAAGAAGAACTTCAGCCATGAGTCATAATGGAAAAAGCCATGGATGGCTTACACACAGTCATATTTTAGATACTTATTTTTTAATATTTGCTCACCCACCACACACTCCATCGCGCTCTAAAATTTCCCTGATGACTATCTATATACTGGGGTTTTTTTGTTGCTGTAGAGGGACATCTCTGCAGCTGGAAGTGTATGCTCTGCACACTGTATAGCTCATGTTGATACTACTTAGCCTTTCTTGCTAGGACGTTCCCTGCACTGCTTGTGATGCTAGTGTCAGAGAAGCTCTAGTCAGTATGCACATCTTTGTCTCTGCTTGTCTTTTGTAAACTGCCTGCATATTTCAAGGGGTCCCCTGGGATGGAGAGCAAGCAGCTCCTGGACAGGGTGGGAGTTTGTACTTCTCTGTCTTTGCTGGCTGTCAGGATGCCCCAGTGCTTTGTCCTGTATTCTGTTCACACATAATGACACTGGTAACATGCCAAAGGCCTTGTCTCTATCTTAGTCTCCCAAGAAGACCACTGGTTACTTTTTGTGGATATTTATTTAACCAACTTTTTCTGGTCTGTTCTTACATGCCACCACTAATTGGGGTTGTGGCATGGATGGTGGGGCAACTGGGGGATGCTCAGGTTGGGGTGAGGAGGGATCTGGTGAAGAAAAGCATTAGCAGTTCTCCCTGTGCAGGTCCCAACAAGGGCACAGCCACACCGTCTCTGAAGAAAGGATGGCCATCTACACCTGGGCTTACTTCCCAGGCAGATAACTCCCACTAATGGTGCTTCAGTCCCTCCACCAAGAGATGCAAAGCACTTGTCAACAAACCCAACACATTTTGTTCCCTAGCAGCAGCAGAGGAGTTTCTGTCCTAGAGGCAAATTGCAATGATTTGATCACTTCTGTGCATTCATGAATATCAAACATCTACAGAAACAGACATTCCAAAGCAGCATTTTTCTCCATAGTATTCTGCTTTCCATGTTTTTATGAGCTCCATTAAACTTGACACTAACAAAAAATATATCCTTACACTCTGGTGCCATTTGTTTATATGACCTGTTGGGTTTAATCTTCAGGAATTGCCCAGAAAGAAGAATGGGTGATCATGGTTTAATTTATTATGCCCTTTAAAATTTAGGCAGTTCTGAATTTGGTAGTATTTTACCAGATTCTTACTTTTTAATCCTTATGTATAACCTCCTGTCTGCTGGAGCAGGTTGCTGTTCATGTTCCATCCCAACTCCTGTAGGCAGGATGTGGCCAGAGGGGACAAGATGGATAGGGCTGGGGTCCCAGCCACCTGCTGTCCTCATGAGCCCCCCTGTTTCTCTGCTGCTGTCATCAGGCCAGCTGCCCTGCAGAGCCCACAGCAACAGCATCCGCCTCTCCTTGTGGGGCATTTCCTCTGCTACCAGGAACATTGGCCCCAACAGTGTCCATTGTTTCTTATTCCTCTCTCAGTCCACATGAGCTTTTTTTGTGTTTGCAACCATGCTCATCCTGCACTGCTCTGCAGCTTCACATTGCATCCGAATTTGTTATATAGATTATATAGACATTATATACACTATATACATGTCTGCATGGTTTTAACTGATTGTAGGTGAATTGTTTACAGCAGTGGGATTCCAGTGCTAGGCCTGTGCTGCATTTCTTGTCACCCCTGATGCCTGTACTCCTCTACAACACATCCTTGTCTCTACTTCTCAAGGCCACTGATACTGTATCAGTCATGTTTCTCTATGCTGCATCATTAAATTAAAGCCATAAATATCTCATCCTACACAGAACGGCAGCTTGTTACTACTGGCTGTAAAAAAATGTGCTTGTAACATCCAAGGATAAAAAAGTAAAACAAATTAGCAATTTACACCTGGCCAGTTAGAGAAACTGCTGTCACAAACAAATTCAAGAACTCAGATATTCAGGCAGGTCAGGAAAAGATTGGCCAGACCAGGTGTGGCAAACCTCAGCCCTGAGGTGCTGCACACTCAGTGCAAAGCTTGTGGCCTGTTACTGGCAGTGGCATCTGGCAGGATGACAAGGCTACGTTCCCATCCCAATGCCCTACACACAGTCCTTTGCTCTTCCAGCCATGTACGAGCAGGCAAAGGGAACAAAGAGGAGATCCAAGTCTGGCTATGGCCAGCAACTTCACAGAGACACCTGCTCAAGGCATCAGGGCTCCAGTGCACCTTGGCCTCAGTCCTGCACATACCAACATCCACAGAAATTTTCAGAAAAGAATGCAGTTGTAACAGACCAAGCATAAAGCAGTCTAGGATGTGTATTGCCCATTAAGAAATGAGTAAAACACTCGTAACTTGCATTTACTTTAAAACATTGGTCTAAAGTGTGGTTTTATTGTACTGCTTCCAGTCTTTGAGTGTAATGGAGAGTCCCAGTGATGTTACTGTCCTCGCTCAGCTTGTCTGAACTACCTACTAATTCCACATTGCTCTCTTAATAGGATTCAAATCCATAGCATCTCTTTCAGTTTAATAATTTCAACCTACAAGCACAGCTATTTTGTTATTTGGTTTCTTTATTACTTCCTCTGTACTATTCTTGAAACTTTCAATCTTCTTTTTAATCAGAATGAGCAGCTAATAGTGATCTTATACTGTTAAAATTGGTATTTTTTATGATTTCACTAAAACGCAACAGACAAGGCTACATTTCTCTGTCTTTACCAGTGCAGAAGAGGTTGCTCAGAATCACAGCATTGCATCTCAACTTATGGACAAAATTTATTAAAAACACCTACATATATATTACAATTGTCTGCTAACAATATATAACAACATAATGCCATTCTAATATTATAAGAAGATGAAATGGCCTGGTTGTTGTAAACTGATATGGCTGCTATCAATGTACTGGGGGCTACCTGAGCAAAGGCTTGACATTCCTATGACATTTAAGCTGTACTTTCCAGGAGGTTTCAATCATAACCATAAAATCACAGAATCATAAAATAGTTTGGTTTGGATGGGAGGTCATCCAACCCCCTGCACTGAGCAGGGACATCTTCAACTAGATCAGGTTGCTTATAAATCACAGCCTGAATAAACAAAACTTCTTAAATCATAGTGTTTTTATTTGCTTCTTTGTAAATGTTCTGCTACTTGTTTCTGAAAACATGCCTGTGGGATCAGCATCTGCCTTAGAGAAATTGGAGGAAGGTGAGTAAAAATGAAAACCAACACAGTTGCTGGAGTTCTGGTTTGCAAACAGGAATATCAGAAAGTCATATATCTCAGCGGGTAACTCAAAGTTAAGATGGTAAAGCAGCATGCTACTTGAGCTGAAATAATGACTTTACTATCCAAGAAGTAAGGAAATTTAAGAAAAAGTAAGGAAAAAAGTAAGAAAAGAAGAGCTCTGCTGTTGTTTCCAGAGGAAGCCGAATTTGTTCCAAAAGAGGATTTATCCCAGCTCCTCCATTTCTTTGTTTTTGCCTTATAGTAGGCGATCTCTCACAGGCAGGAAATGTCACATTAAACGAGCATTTGGTGTCATCTAGCGGTTACATTTGTTTCAGCAACTTTGAAAGCTGTTCAACGATGCAGATGTAGTCTTCTAGGAAATTCTGTCTCATTTTGGTCTTATGCTCTTTTCTATTTGACAAAGGAGAGAGTTTATGGAAAATAAAAAGGCTGTATCCCTTTAGACTGATGGTTCAGTCTAAAATCAGAGTGAGATTTTTTTCCCCTGCAAATTCTTTCCTCTGTCTTCTAAAAGTAACAGAATACTGACTTCATGGTTTTGATAGTTGCAAGATTGAATTATGATATCAAGAGTGCCTGAGAAGGTAATTTTTAGCTTTCCTGTCCCACCACCATAGGAAGAGGGGTAACTTCAATCATGTTCTTCAAAAAGAGTGGTCAGAGTGCAAAGTGTTGTCTTCATGACATATTTTTAGTTTGGTGGGGATTTTTTTTTAACCTCCCTCTACCCCCCAGGTATTCCTGATGCTACAGGATGGACAGTGTTGCTGATTAATTATATGGCCATGAAAGTGACTGGATGGGAATTGGCATCATTGGCATAATCTGATTCAAAGCAAAACCTGACAGGCAAAGGTCAACAAGAGCAAGTCAAACCAGCACCCTTGGTTAAACAGGTAGGTAGAAATAGCCTTTCACTTCTGTGCAAGAGGAGCATCCTGGGAAAAAAGAACTGGTAATCCTAGAGTAACTAAGTCAGCGTGTTACCTCTCTAAAAACATTGTGGTCTAAATAAGACAGACTTGTTCAAACCAGTTCAATGACAGATTCATTTTTGCAGTGGTAGGGTCCAGAACTAGATGAAAGGTCAGGCAAAACCGAGAACAGAAGACACATCAAAACAGAAAGTCTAGTTTGTCTGACAACAATTTTCCAAAGGTGAACATACAAATGGATATTCCCTAACTAAGCACCCTTCCTGGCTTGCTGGTCGTGAGAAGTGAGAGCAAACTCTTCAGAGATGAGCCAGAAGGTTTGGCAGGTTACGTAAGCGAAAAATAAATCAGACTTTGGCTGCGGACAGAGCGCCGCAGAGGCTGACGGAGCAGACACGCCAACAGAAGGAGGCGCTGCGCCACCGCTTTCCACACCTCACCGTGGCACCTGCGGTCACGCAGGGTCTCCAGCTGCTAGCCAGGACTCGGATCCAAATCTCTTGAGGTATCCTGAAATTACACCTTTGACTCGTTTTCTATGATTTTTCCCTGGACCTTAGTCAAAGGTTTCTTCTGGATTATTTTTATAATTTTAAAGAACTGTTCTTACGTCTGTCTAGCCTTCCCGAAGAAACAATCAAGAGTCACTTGAATACGGAAAGGTTGTTTAGCAGACATGGTATGTTGCTGTGAGAAATTTTCTTCCTTTCATCAGCTATTTTCAGAAGACAAAACAAGTTCTCTGGCAAAATCAATTTGTCAGGTAGAATTATGCTACGTATGCTGAAAAATTACTTGACTCTTGACATGAGAGAAGAATTCTTAAAAAGAGAAAAGTCTCAAGTGCTTTGTCCAATAGTATTCCTTTAAATGGCAGAGTCAGACACATCTGGAATGGTGAAGTGAACTATTTATTTTTCAGTGGGTGCAAAAAAACTCAAAAAAACCCCGTTAAGCAACTACACAAAGTGATCAATACCATGATATTGACACTTAGTAAGGAATCACTGGAATTCTGTCTGGGACTCTTCCTTAAAACAGGGCTTTTTAATCCTTAGGTCTCAAAGTGCTTTCTAAAAGGCCAATGAATTTGTTTGTTGAACTGAGACTTAAACACATCTTGTTTTCCCAAAAACTCAGAAATAAAGCTGCTATTAAAATCCTCCTCCATTTGAAGGAGCTGTTTTTCTATGCTGCTTTATTCTTAATCTTTTTGCTTGTTTGTTTTTGTTTCTGTTTTTGTGTTCCTGAGTAGTTTTAGCTTGGAGTTCTTGTCAGAGACACTATGACTCAGAGCAGAGGGATGGCATTTTGCTTTTATTAACTTGCTTTATTGTTGTAGAAGGCCAATGTATATAAAGCAAGGAATCCCTGTACCAACCATTATGTATATCTTCATTCAGATATGTTGGTGAAGAGGTGTTATGGGAACATTTCTTTCTCTGTGTTTTTAAACTTTTCATATGCTTCGACTTAATGTTAAAAATCCTGGGCTTTTAAAATGGATGAAAAATAGATCTCTGCTATAAATTCAGTCTCTCTTTCATGTACTAATCTGTTAGTACAGCAAGAAAAGCAGCAGTATTTCTGCAGCCTTTACTACCTCGCACCCCTGGGCTAGGAGATAGATAGGCAGGATAAATTTGAGAATGTATGTCCCATTTCTGTGTTATCACTTCCCAGCTCCCAGCACCAAACCATTGTGCTCAGCTGAGGTTTTCATTTTACTCAGTAATTCCACTGAGAAGGATGGACGTACACAGAGAACATGCTTGTTTGTAAGGAGTGAACTTCAGACCCTGAAGTAATTTGTTTGCCAGGAGCCCGCAGTGCACAAGCGGGTGATGATGTGAAAGAGGCCATTCAGTTGGCAGTATCTCTGAGATGTAGAACATTGTAGAACATGGTGTCATCTGAGCATTACAGCCTGGAGGGCCTCGCTGTACGTCACTCTCATTGGGCACAGGGCAGTACCTATTTCTTGCACCTCTGAAAATCGGACTGGGAATCTGCAGTTCTGCAGCAGTAGGAACAGTTTGGAAGTTGTGTTTTATTCTTTGCATATCATGTGCCGGAATGACAATTATATGGATAAATTTTCCACTCTTAAGTGGTAACATAATTGGTAAATAACCATAAATGGAAGTGTAAGGCTTCCACAGTGTATATGAACTAAGTTCCTGCTAAATCAGGCCTTGAAAACACGGTGCTTACTTGGCAGTACAAACAGCTTGTTAAACAGAACATATCTCTCTCTGTCACACAGTCTAGCAAGATGGTGGTGACCGCACACTTAATTTTACATAAAGTAACATTAACTAACCTATTTTCAATTAGAAAGAGAGTATCACTCACTTGGGAGTGGGCAAAACTATTGGAATAAACTTTCTGCATCCTTTAGACATTTTGGAGGATGTTCCTTTTATAACACTTGCTTTCTCTGTTAGGTTAAAAATTGAAGATTGTCCTGGTTCCTTTTCTCAATCCTTTTCTTCCTTCTTGTTTCTCCTGATTAGATAGATAATAACAGGCAATTTTGTAAGTCAGACCTGACTTACACAACATTGTAAATTGCTGGCATAGCAGTAAATCAGTTACCAATTATGAGAAATATGTTTTCAGGGAATTTTTCCTGTTTGGGCTTTGCAAATCAATTTGCATGTAAGTTAGTGTGAAAATGTTCCTTAAAACAATCACCCTTTTTCACAGTAATTACAGACTTGCAGCTGTAATGAAATATAGCCTTTCTGGGGATTAAGTAAAATTTCCAGAAAAGAACTTGATGGGCATCCATGAGTTCATAAATACTACTTCTCAATAAAACTCTGCAACAAGGGAACTAACTTTCCTACAAGAATATAAAATAAATTTTCTCTGCCTTTTCTAACATAATAGAAATGCTCGCATAGGAAAACTTTCATTTGTGAACTAAAAGACAAGACAGATAAAGTCAGTCAAAATATCCACCAATTTTTCAATTTTATTTTCTCTTTTAATTTTTTCTAACTCCTAATTAATCTACATTTTGAAACAAAATCATTGCAAGTTAAAGAAAACGAAGTAGAAAATGCCTCATTTAGAAGCACTGGGATTTAAAACTGGTTTTGTTCTTATTAGCAAAACAATATATGAATTGAATTGCAATTTTTGGAGTGGTTTAAATAAGCTGATATTTTATTTTTAGAACTTTTTTGTTTCAATAGCTCAAGTTAACAACTTACAAGAAGTGCATGCCATTCTTCATATGATAACTGCACTATAAGAGGAACTGGAGTATCCAGCTCAGTGGCAGAATGAGAATTTGAATTTCAAAACATGGCACCATGGAGAATGCCTGAATTAATTTTGAGTGTCCACATTTCTATCTCGAACACATATTGTATGAAACAACTGTAAAAATATGTTTCCATCTAAAACTCAGGTACTATACTACTAATGAATTGTGAGCTTAAAGGCAAAACTCCTTAGTTAATGGCACTGGTTCAATTCTCCTACAACATTTGCAAGCTGATACAAAACATTTTTCCTTAACAGAAAGGAAGTGTCAGGTCCATGGCAATTTCCTTTACGTTGGCATCAAATCAGATCTGGGCTGGGCTTCCATAACCTACCTTCAAGAAAATCCATTAGTATTTGCTGCCATCTTACAGAGCGGACCCTTCAGGTCTTCAGGTCACCAGGTCAACCGAATTAGAAGTAACTGTGTGGCAATAAAGGGCTTCTGTTGCAATGGGACAGACGTCTGTCCTTCAAGAAACCCAATTCCCAGCTCAGTGCATTAAAAAAACTGGACCTAAAGGGACAAAGGCACCAGTACAAGCTTTTTTTACCAGCTGGTAGAAAAAAAGATGGGCAAACACAAAAATATAGCTCTTAAAGTAATTAACTACCATGTTGTCACAAGACAAATGAGTTATGGTAAACATTTTAAGGCTCAGGAATTAAAAAGCTTTAAGAAACAAATAAGAACCCAAGTAGAGGGTGAAAATGTTCCTGAACTAGACTGCGTATGTCAAACCAAGTTTCTAAAATTGGCATTCAGAAAGCTAATTGTTTTAGTTGGAAACAGAACTAATTTAACATGTATCCTGTCACTCCATTAAGCTGGTTTTTATTTTAACAACCTTTAAAAAACTCACTTACAACACAGTTGGGTAATACTAAGAATATATTTAGCTGTTGTTTCCCAAGAAGACATTCCAGACTTTTAGCATCATCCCAAATTGATAATTATTCATCTGTTGAAGATACACAGCAGTAATCAGTTAATGCACTGCAGTATTGGCTATTTACAGAGACCCTCTCTTCTCAATGACATCTGCTGAGATGGGACTTGGGACTGGTTATGGGACTTGCGCTGCTATAAAACAGAAATTGAAGCACTTACCTATGGATAAATGTATCAACATAATGCTAATCTGGGTGCCGGAAAACTGAAGAACTGAACTAAAAAAAGTAAAAAATTGTTCATTTTCTTCAGCTTTTGTACTAAAATGTTCAGGCTCTCTACATTAACTTCCTCATGCTTTGCACTGCTCCTATGAAGGCTGGTATTTTATTTTTTAAAACAAAACCTGAGGTCCCCCTGAAACAGCATGACTTTATGACATGGTTTTGCAAAGTATTACAAGAATCATAACGAAAGAGGGGTTACAAAAACTTTTGGTTGGACTCAGCTAAAGCAGAGCTTCAGTTTGAACTAAAAAATTTACATACAACCCATTACATTTCTGGTAGTGCCTTTGTTAAGGCAATGTTTGAAAACACCGTAAAACAACTTTTTCATTACTGTACATAAATTACGTAGGTGAAGAGAAGCAATTCTGGAAAACTGTCATTGATTGTCCCTCTTAAACATACATTCTGAGAATGTCAGTGTTTACAGAGTTTTTAAAACTGATTCAGATTGATATATTTTCTTCCAGATGCTCAACACATTTCCTGTATCCTTATGAAAAATGCAGTCGATTCTTTATTTCAAAGACTAACACATTTCTTCTTGCTTTGGTCATGTGTTTTCCTTTATTTGGATCTTATCTATTCTTTCTAACGCTTTCCATCTTTGTTGCTGTTTCCTTGCTGGATATTTGCTCTGGTAGACAGCAGTTACCTGATTTTATTTCAGCTTGCATTAGTGTGCATTAGTGAAATGCCATGGTTTCATTGCTGGCAGTGCCCAAAATTATTTAAGATACCTCATTAATAATTGTGCCTTGTTTACATTAGGGATGTGAGATCTGGCATTTCCACAGGGCAGATTTTTCCATTTTGCCATTTAAAATGCATTCTGAATTAGTATAGGAAGCCACAATCACGACTACAGGCTAGGAGGTCTAACAAAAGAGAGAGATGAGATTACTGCTTCCCTGTATGTGCTCTGGCCCTCTGCTGCAGTATATGGCCCACTATAAAGGTATTCTGCCAACAGACCTAGAATTCTTGTATCTGCTTAAATGGATTACTTTGTTTAAACTGAACTGTTGGGCCTTGCCTACCATAGCATGTACAGTGCTTTACTGTGATGGCAGCCATCCCTGCCAAAGGAATGTATGTGTAGTAGAAAAGTATATCTTAAACTGTCACACTCTATCTGCTATGAACCACTAAAAAGCCTGCAGAAATACAGCTCAAAACCATGACTGAGTTCCTCTGATTACCATTCAGCAGGTGACTCTCACTGACTCTTAATGAACTACTGAACACAGTACTGAGCGAACTACTTAATGAGGTCTTAGCCTCTGTGGAAGACAAAAGCATTTTACCCAATGTTTGCCTGGCCACCTGCTATCATTGCAGCTAACACGTTGCTTTGCTGAACCGTAACACTCCACCGGGCTTCTGAGTGGTGTATGAGCAGACTCCTTCGTAGAAATGAGAAAAATGCCTTACAAAAAACTATTTTTGCCTGCTCAGATGCAGGCTGACACCAGGCATTTCCTAAGCACAAGAATGGCATCGAGGTTACATGACTATTTCTCCCAGCTCTCCTACCAAGAGACTCGTCCTGGCAAAAAAATGCTGTGTGGGCCCAGTGTGAAAAGAGCATTTGAATGGAAAATTTCAGCTGATGTTTGACAGCCACAGGCATCTATAAACACAACCTTTATACTGGGAAATGTCATGCATCTTCGCAGTCGCTGGTGCCACCACCTCTGCATTTCATTTAAGCAGAATGAACCCATGTCAATGAACTAAGCTTTGTCACATATCTGTACGAAATGCCTTTGTTTATCATAGAGAAAGAAATCTTCACAGCTGGTTGGCTTTACAGAGAGTGAGCCTGGAGAGAAACCAGCACGGTCAGTTAGCAAGCCCCTCTTTAATTTTACTAACTATACAAAAACCTTGCTTTTGAACAATACAGTAACAACAACAACAACAACAAATCGATTCCCTTTGTTCCTTCTTTAACTGCCTGCTCCCCGGTTTCGTCGCCTGGGACAGTACCACTTGCCCGGCCTCCTCCCAGCCGGGATTCTCCGCTACGTGTGGGTGCTGCCCTCGGCCGTGTGGTGCTGCCGCCGTGCCCGGGGTACGCGGCTCCCGGGGGTCGGGGGCGGGCCCGGCGCTGACAGACCGTGATCCCCCCGAGCAAGTGTGCGGCGCTGGCTCGCCCGCTCCTCGCTGCCTCTAGTTACATCCCTGGCAGGAGCCTGCGGCTCTCAGCTTCGCTTTCCAGGGCTATTTTTGGCCGGGGCCGCGGCATGCTGATGGCAGCGAGCTGGCAAGCCGCGAGCGCCTCGGCGGGCGGCGAGGCGCCGGCGGGGCCCCCGGCGGGGCGGGCGG
>VWPU01020217.1:0-69499 GCA_013398955.1 Callaeas wilsoni
GCGCGGGGCACGCCGGGAGCTGTCAGGGCGGCGCGGGGGTGCCGGTGGCGGTCGGGCTCTTCCGGCTCGGGTCGCTCAGGTAACGCCGCTCCCTCCGCTCCTTCCCCGGGACCCTGGTGCGGGCACGCAGCGTGGCCCGGCGGCGGCTGCCGTTGCCCTCGCTCCATCCCCGTCGCCGCGCCGGTGTTGGAGACGGTCCGCCCCTGGAGCCGAGCCGAGCCGAGCCGAGCTGGCCCTCTGCCCTGCTCTGCCCTGCTCTGCCCTGCTCTGCCCTGCTCTGCCTTCCCCTCCCCGCCGGCACTGTCGTGGCGAGCGACGGCCGGGCCGTACTGGGCTGTGTGCGACGGGCGGGTGCGGAGGAGCCCGAGGAGAGCGGCTACAGCCTGTTAATTGCGCTGCATCAATTAACCTGTGGCACCTGTCCAGCCTTCCCCTCCGGGCTCTGTCCCCCCGCAGCGCGGAGCGCGCCCGGGTGGGTTTTGGGGTGCGGAGCTTCTCCCCGCGCCCGCACCCCGGCAGCGGCCGGCGGGGCCTGGCTTCGCCCTTCGTGGTGGAGCTTCCCCAGGGAGCTCTTCCCGCCTGGGAATGAGCTTGGCATTGGGCTGCCCATGCCGTCCTGCTTTGACCTTGAGCGTCCAGGGGGCTGTGGGCCTCTTTTGGGTGAGATTCCCGGTAGCTGGAGTTACTGCTTGTGGTGTTTGGAAGGATGCAAGGGACGTACGGCTGTCACTGGGTTGTATGGTGCAGGGTTAAATTTCATCTGTTGATGCAGAGATGGCCTTAAATCTTGTGATGCCAGTTTGAAAAGCACAAGTATATGACAGCTTCTAGTGTTAAATGTTTTTTAGAAATAATATTTTCATGCCTGTGACAATAACCAGAGAAGCCTGAACAATTTATCTCTTTAAGTGACCTAAAATATGTTAGATATGAGGTGCAGGTTTTGAAGAGCTTATTCTGGGTGACTCAACGGTTGTGTTTTTGTTGCTGACTGCAAGAACCCTTTCACTCCTGGATCTTCTTTCAATATGCAGTAATAGTGAAAGTGTTATGGTTCTCAGGTTAACTGCAGAATGTTACTGATACCTGAATTGCAGCCCTAGGAGTGTGAAGAGTTGAGAAGACTGTATCTAAAGAGTAACAGGCTAGATGCCTGCAGGTAATAAGGGGGCACATTTTAAGGTTGAAGATCCTAGTCTTTTCATTTTGCTGCCAAGGCTTGGCCTGTGTTAAATACTTAAGCAGGCCTGGCTGTCAAGTTCGCTCTCTTTGTTTGTGGTTTTTTTGTGTTTTTTTTTTAATGTTGGTACCTTTTCAAAACCAGGATGGAGTACAGTAGACCTTTTGCTAATAGTATAATGCCTAAATATTGTGATTATCCGAAATGTACAGTCATTTTCAATATAGCGTGTATGAATGTCATGAGGGGCATGTTGGTTTGGAAACAGGCAGAATGTTTACAGCATAATTTGTGGTTCTGTTTTCATTGACATGAGAACTGGCACTTTTGGAAACTAAGCAGCCTGTAAATGATATGGGGAGAGGCTGCATTTCTAGCTTACTGAATGTCTTACTTTCCCGACTTGTTGGTAGCACCTGTGACAGTAGATATTTAAACAGCATTTTGCAAAGAAATGCTATCTTACATCTTCCATTACTGGAGTGGCTGTGCATTTGAGTGGATGGTTCTGTTCACAGCTTAGGCCATGCTTATCCTGGCAGTGCTTTTCCTGTGTAAAATTACTGACATGCTATGCTGACCATTAGAAATGCTCATTGCAGGCACAGTGTGGATAAGGTGGTTCCATGGTTCAACCCCAGCCAGCAGCCAAGCCCCATTCCCCCACCTGTGGGGCAAGGGAGAGAATCAGAAGGATAATAGGTAAAAAAATCATGGGTTGAGATAAAGACAGTTTAATAGGGAAGGCAACAGACACACAAGCTAAGCAAAAGAAGGCATGAATTGACCACTTCCCACAGGCAGGCCGGTATTCAGTCATCTCCAGGAGAGCGGGGCCCCATCACACCTAGGAGGGACTTGGGAAGAAGACAAACACCATCACTACAAATGTCCCCCTCTTCCTTTGTATGCTAGGCATGATGTCATGTAGTCTGGAATATCCCTTTGTCCAGTTTGGGTCACCTGTCCCAGCTCTGTCTCCTCCCAACCTCCCATGCACCTCCAGCCTGCTCACCAGCAGGGCAGTACAAAAAGTAGAAAAGGCCTTGGCTCTGTGTAACCCTGTCCAGCAATAACAAAAATATCTCTGTATTATCAACCATGTTTAGCACAAATCCAAAACACAGCCCCCTACTAGCCACTGTGAAGAAGATGAGCTGTACTCCACTGGTGTATGTGGGCTCAGCCTGTAATCTCCTGTCACTGTTCTCTGAATACACGGAGGACACTTCTGTGTGTTCATCACTGGCTTAGTTCTCTTGGCCACAGTTCCTGCTGTCCACCTTTAGTGTCTTCTTGCTTAGCCAGGAATGACTGCTTGGGCTGAGTTGGCTGGCTGAAAATGCTTATTGATATTCTTTTCTCTTTTTTTTCTTTTAATTTCTTTTATTTTTGTCTTTGGTGGAGCTGTATTATGTTAAATCTGCAGTGTGTAGAAGAGAACCAAGAAGAGATATGAAGTATGTTGTTAAAAACCCTGTTTTGAAAATGATTGAGAAAAATAGGAGATAGAAAGGAGACTACACCAAAGGATACCTGCTAAAGCATGAAATAGAAAAATGGAAGTAATTTGTCTGTATGCACATAAATTGTTTTCCAGATTAATAACCATGTTGCTCTGACTTGTAGCTGAAAAGAAGCTGAATGATAAATAGAAACAGCAAGTGATATGTTTCCCTCTGAGAGGCCGGGGAGAAGAAACACTGCAGGATCAACCATTTTCTCCCAATAACTGAAACAAGAAATTAAAAGAAAGCACCAAAGAGAATCAGTAAATAGTTTTACTAGTCAACGCATTCCTATTTTTATCAGAAACTTGTAGCTCAATATAAGCATAAAAAAATTGTTAGAAGTCTAGGAATAGAGCTTTGCCTAACTTGGTTTTTCATTTGTAGAAATCATGGGAAATTTAACCTTTTATTTATGTCTTTTCTGGCTTACTTCTGAGGGTAAGGAGAGTGAGCAAGTTTTGGTCCAGGCACTGTTTTCAGAATAGTCAGAAAAGAATTCTACTTTACAAATTCCTTTGAAATCCATCTTTAGAACTGGGAAACCAGATGCGTTGTAAAGTTTAACCATAATCTAGATAACGCAGAGATATATGCATGGCATATGAAACGATTTCAGAATTAAAATCTGAATAAAGTTATAGAAATGAGTTGAAATTTGAAATTAATTAATTACTAATGACTTAGACCACAGGGCATAATAAAAAAGGAAGATGGACAAAGTCTTGCCCAAATGCATTGTATTAGGTTATCCAAGTAAGGTAATGATAAGGATATGAGAGCTTCTGACATGCCTTTATGAAAAGACCTATCAGGATTTTTTGGAGACAGAATGTAAACCCACTTGAAGCTACATATTAGAACAATGGGTATGGATAAATGAAAGGCTATTGTGAGCAAAGAATAAATGAATAAATTAGCAGGCCACCACTTTTTTGTTGTTAATTTGGTAGATTCTGTGTTAAACTGTGTATCAGAATATTTAAAGAGAAGTCTCAATGTGAAGGCACAGCATTACCCTGGAAGCAAAGCTTCTCTCTCAGCACAGAATACTGCAATTGTAATGTAAGACAGTGAACCTCACCTAAGTCCTTTTTGTTTTCTGTACTAAGCTGAAAAGCATCCTGAAGTTGGCAAGCTCTCCTTTAAAACAAAGGATAGTACAGATATAGCTTTAAATGAAGTGATGCTGATTTGAGTTGATTTCATTGTTATATTTGCTATGGCTTTTTTGCTGTTGTCTATTTCTTTATATTAACTGTATTAACTGCAATTGGACTTACTAATTTGACAAGAGTAAAAAATATGCAAGAAAGAAAAAGAATACCTCAAGGTAAATCTCTCAATAAAAGCCTGGAAAATAAAAGCTAGCTAGTTAAAAAGGAATTCTTTTCAGAGAGGGTCTATATAGGGGCCGTTGGAAGGCATGAGGCTGAAACACACAAAAGTGAAAATAAATGGCAGTTTATTTTAGGAAGCCTGTCCTGTTCCTGGGCTCAGGCAGCTGGATAGAATATAACTGAAGTCATGTACTTATGAAGCACTGCCCAACAGGGAAGGCAGTGGTCCCAGGGCCCAGTGGGTGCATGCAAGAGCTGGGCAGTTCTGCTGTGGCACTGGGAAAGCACAAAGCTTGCGGTGTTCACAGGCGGTGCAGGAGACACGGGGAGGGTGCAGCTGCACTCGCCACCAGAACACGCTCCTTCTCTCTGTGATGGTGCTCTTTTCAACCCACTGAACTCGTGGTTACCATGGTTTTAGCTATGTCAGATAAATACCTTCCATATCCTGTTTAGAGTAATCCAAACAGCCTTATTGCTAATATTCAGTCTCGGGAGCTCTTTATTCAGTCTCAGGAGCTCTTTATGAAGCTCTTTATGAGACTGAATATTGCTAATACTCAGTCTCACGGAAAACTGCTGATACTGTATGATGTTGCAGGTTTGATTGTGGATAGCTGAAAAAGGCCCTACCAGCTCAGGAAGCAAGCCAACCTTTTTCTTGAGCATGGCAACAGTTTCTTTTGGGGCAAGTAGCACTAGTTGATACACTATGTACAATGTTACACTTAACTTCTGAGTAAGGATTTTCTGTTTCTGTTTGGCTCAGCATTGTGAAAGTGACTGGTGATTCCAGGAGGTCACGTTTCATATTCTAGTGGAATGTGTCCCTGCCCATGACAGAGAGGTTGGAGCTACATGCACTTTAAGGTCCCTTCTAATTCAAAACATTCTATGATTTTAAAAATTTCTTAAATATTTGGTATTGTTCAGATGTCATCTGGGAGAATGAAATTATTATTTTTAAGATGTCTTTAACCAAATAGTTTACACTTCTTTGATGGATGCATGGCTGCTAAAATTTAAGTTGTGCATAAAGATGGTAACTGTATGAGCTGAGATGAATAAAGTTTAAGGAGCAAACACTCTGAACACTTGTCAAATGAGTGCATGGTAAATTCTAGGTGTTGGGGTTTTTTTTTCTTCAGATGTGTAAATGAATGTAAGGGAAATAGTGACCAGTTCTGGATTTAGACGGAAATATTGGTTGTTCAAATACAGTGGCCAACAAAGGGAAGAAGAGGACAAAAAAAGTACATAATAGTAAGTGCTGAAGGATAAGCACAATTTCAAGGAAGCATTTTCCCATTTTTCTCTATGTTGTGTTATTCTGACTTAAATTACCATCTGTTTTTTAGTAAGATATGTTAGATGTTTTGCATAATTTAGAATAAGAAGCAAGACTATCTGGAGCTTTGTTGATTTTTTTAGATGTAAAATGAATGTTGATTAAGCTATAATTTATTGCATAGGTAACTCAGGAATCATTTGTTGTAAGAAAGGAAAAATGGGGAAATGTTATTTTAGTAAGAAGAAAATATTTTAATTAATGGTTGACCTGAGTTATAACAAGGATGCAAATCATCATCTTTCATTTACTGAGTGACGTAAGTTCAGATCTGTGAAATCTGAATATTTGATTTGATCTCATGAAGAATGATGCTTTAAAAGTAGACACTCTAGTGTAGGATTCTGGCATTCATGAAGTGCAAAAGTACTTAACTCTAGAAAAGATGATGTCTGTTATACTTTGCCAGAAGCAGTAAGATAGTCCTGAGCAATATGCAGGCAATAGTGCTCAAGGGCTGAAAGAAAAGGAATCAGTAGTGTTCTGTTGCTGGGTCTGGAGTCAAAATCAAAATTTCAGTCCAGTATATCAAACTGTTTTGTAGTTCACCTGTTATATATTGAAAAGGTGTAATAAAATAGAATTGAGTGGAGAGGTTAAAATGTCACCCTAAACTCAGTTTTTAAAAGGCAATTGGAAGAGACGTGTTTGTCAATGAAAGTGAGAAGTCTTTGGTCACTTTCTTTTCCCTTCTGACATACAGATAGACATAGATTTGATTTTTTTTTTTTTAATTTCAGAAAAATTATGCTCTAAAGCATATTCATTTAGGGTTTGTTTATAATTATACATTTGTTTTCTTAAATAGTAATTAGAGCAGTTGAATCCTTAGAAGACTTGTTGTATGTTCCTTATGAATTTTTAAGCTCCTTAACTTGTTCCTATTCATGAACTCCTGTCTGGTCTAAGTCACACTTTGCAATGCCATATGACAGGAATAGCAGAAAGAACATTTTACATACCTGATGTACTTCCATCAGACTGTGCTCAGTGATAGACTTAGGTTTATTCCAGTCTTTTTTTCTGTGAAGAACATGGAAAAGAAGGAAAAATGTACTTAGTTTCCTTTTACTGACAGTTTTATTTTTTTGTAATAATAAATTTGTTTTGCAGCTTCATAAGTAAGGAGGTTGCACATCCAGTTGGGTACCTAATCTAACCTCTGTACTACAAGCTATAGGTTTTCTCACATTTAATTCTTGTTTGATATAAGAATCACTCCCAGGAAAATATCTTGTGTTGATTTAGAAGTTGTCAGTATCGGTAATGCAGAGGTTATTATGCAGATTTGATTTAATTTTATCAATTAATTTAAGTTGTGGAAAGAAATTTGAACACCTAAAGCAGTGCTGGTTTTTCTGTGGAAAAATACAATGTCCTGTGTCCACTTGTGAATATGACTAGGTAGAAAAGTGTACTGAGAAGTTATTAATCATGATATTAAATCTTACTAAGTGCTGTAGAGTGTTGCAGGATACTAATGACATATTGACTAATTATAGTTAATAATACTGCCAGGTGAGATTCTTTCATTTTGTTTGTTTGTGTAGTATGGGGGAGATTCTTCTTTCATTATTGTGCTGAATAGCAGTTGGCCAAAATAACAAGCTCAAATGGTTCTTATTCTTCAGAAGACATTAGAGATTGCTGTTTGAAAAATTCTGAATAAGAGGACTCTGTGGAAAGTCAGTCTAGAAACAGAGTAATTAGCTGTAATTGGAAAATCTTTATCTGTGGTTATAGAAGAATGTATGTATTTCCTACATTTGAATTTTATCTGAAGAGTCTGGTGTGGGATTTGCAGTACTTATTTTGCTATTCATGCTGTTAAATGCTTCTGAGAGGAAGCAAAGCATAATAAATTACCAAATGACAAGGCTTCTGTTTTCCATGTATTCAAATCTGTGTTTGTATTGAGCCTATTTAAATACAAATGTTTTTCTGCAGTTGCTGGCTTAATACGTGGGCACTATACACATCTTAAAAAGCAATAGCACTACAGTAAAATGAGAATTTTTTTGTCATCTGCTTTTTAATTGTCTACTAGTTCTTCTGCTGTGCATCCCATAGCCACCCGTGAAATGGTAAACAATTTTTAAAATGCCTTGGAATATTGCATTGCAAAGCAGAAACCCTGAGGAATTCAAAGGAGCAGGCTTGTGAGCTCAGATTCTCACAGTACTTGGAATAAATCTTGAGATTTCTTGAACTGACTTGATGTATGCAGATTTGTGCTCCACAATCAGCCACTGGACCTGTACCAGTATTTCAGTACTGCAGATTGGAGCGAAGCACACAAACAGAGCAATTATCTGATGCTTGAAAAATGTAAGAGTGCAATAGTAGCAAATCAAACCTGAAGAGGAATTTTGGGGTAAAATAGAGAAGGGAGAGCTTATGAATCAAGTCCTATAGCCTTGTGATTAAATCAAAACAGAATCTAGATAAAAGCTGCTTTTATTGAATTGATTTGATGAAGCTGCTGTTCCTCTCCATGTTCCTTTGGCTTCAGTGAAAAACATTTAAAGACTCTTAAACAGGTGAATAGTTTGTGTTGACGTGAAACAGAAGGTGCTTAGGTACAAAAGTTGTGAAGAATGAGCACTTGGTGTGAAAACACAGCTAAAGCAGTATTGTTTTATCACGAGTCGGAAGAAAACCAATCCCACGTCATCGGTGAAGGGAACTGAAGGCTGCTCTGGCAACACACTATGTACAACCCCCAGCAAAAGAGGATCCACTGCCCCAGACACCTGCTTTCCTTGTCAGTCGTGTAAAGACTCCACAGGCATCCAGGTGTACCCAGAATCGTGTGGTATCTGTATTTTAATCCCTGCTAGAAGGTAAAGTAGAAGATAGTAAGTGTCAGCACCTACTTCTGCAATCACTTGTGATTTTAATATATTAAATTATTTGAAAGTGTGTAGTACATCTTAGGTAGTTTCTTCCTCACTAATAATAAGCTTTCTGCTGGGGCAGAAAGCATATTTATCTTTTGACATCCATTTAAACAGTCATGACCATCTGACAGGTCAATGATTGCCTATTCCAGACTCAGGAGAATGGCTTAACCCTCAATCTGAGAAGCTTCGTTCATCTCATCTAGTATGCAAAAAAGGGGGGGGGGTGAAGCAAAGGATAGTGCTCTTCATAACTTTGTTTCAAAAGAGAAACAAATAAAGGACATTCCAACGAAAGTTGGCCCTCATGCCAAATGGCGATTGTGTAATGACAAGATAAATGTTCTATTCTGTGGGCTGTTTGATGGTGTAGCAGAAAATGCTAGTTTTCAATTTTTTTTTTTGATCTATCAAATTTTATTATTTATCTTGTTTTTTCAAAGTAGTAAATCATGAAAGAATAAGGGTGTGATACTTAAAGGAAATAGACACTACCAAACTTTACACTGTATTGAAATACCAGCTGTAAAATCCAATGTTGTTATGATAGATGAAGAGAACAGGAAACTATTTGTAAGAATACATGATAGAAACATGAAAAGATTAAAAACTACATTTTGGAATATCTTCAGACTAAACAAAAAGAAAACCGTAGTAAACAAGTTCATTTTTATGTATGAGAACTGATAACAATGGGCATTCCTGCATTCCTGTAATTTTAATGATTGTAGAATAAAAGTAGTGCAAGGTTTATAAGAATAATACCTAACACTTACATAGTATCCTCTCTGAGTGCCTCACTTATTATGGCTCTTCATGATTTGTTTAAAACAGATTTCATTATGAGGAAAAAGTATGCAAGAAATTCTTTGCATAAATTCTGTTTGCATAAAACTTGTTTTTAAGATAGAAAAATGAGACCATAACCACAGAGTAGTAAGAAAACAGAGTGTGTTTTTTCTTCTCCATACAAAACTTCATAATGATTAAATTTGCACAGGCAGTGTGCGGTAGACTTGTCTAATAGCACAATTTTTCAGTCAAAGATGTTAATGTGCTTGGTTTTTAAAACGGAGAGATTGTTCCAATTAGTTTTTAAGTCTGAAAGGAAGCTACCTGTTTAACCCCATGCTCTGCCTGGGTTTGTTTAACCTTTGATAATCTTTTATCAGACCACTCTCAGCTTTCAGGTCTTTCAAGCACTTGAGGAAGACAGAACCCTGTCTTCCACTCAGCCGCAAGTGGTTGCATTTAGGCTTTAACTGGATAAAAAGGATTCTGATGCATTCTTCACTCAGAATTTTTTACCATGTCAAGTTCTTTCTCCATCCATTGTGCCTGGAAAAATTGGAATTTTACTGCTTTTATATGTTGGTTCTTTCTTCTTTTTTTAGTGTTAATACTTTATTTCTCTTTTGGAGATCAGACTTTGGTGGTTGTGCAACTGTCTCTTTGAGAAATCTGTTGGCATTTTACAGCTTTTCCAGAGGAAACTTCATCTTTTTTGGGATTTAATCCAAAAATGGTTGTTATAAAACAAAACCACATGAAATTTTTTTTTTTTTAAAATTATAAGTGGTATCGAAGTGCTTTATGCCAGTGGGATATTGTGATATATATCAATTCGACACTCAGAATGTGGTTTTTAAATAATGATTTGCATTTCTGTTCTGTCTTGGAGACAGTCTGTCATTATTAGTCTGCCATCAGAATCAAGAATGCAGAAAGCTTGTAATTTTTGGCCTTTTTATTCACTCCTTCCATCCAGCTCTTTCTTTCATTTTTTCTGCCACTTTCTTGTCTTTCTTTGTTCTTGCAACTTTTCTTATCATACCTGGAAGACAGTCTGATGAATACTGCTTCTTTATACCTGTTCCATGGTTTGTTTGGTTTTTTCAGTCATGCTTCAACCTGCACTTGTGCACACAATTTTGTTCCCATTTCCCTTTCATGGAGACAGAAGAGAAGAGCATCTGCTGAATGTGAAGTCTCTTCTGAAGCCAAGTACAAAAGAGATCCCAAAAGGTCTCCTCCAATAATACCCCCATTAAAAGGGGCACCAAATCTGCCTTTTTCATGGACGTGCTACAATTTCTTGTGTTTTATTTGCTTGGGGTGAAAGTAGCCTTAAAAACTCATTTATTTTAAAAGGTTATTGAATCTCTGTCATAAAAAAAAGTAGTCTATAACCTATAAAAGTACAGGGTGGTGTTTCTGGAACTAGAATATCCTAATTACTTGGTGTAGACTACCACGTGGTGTAAATATATTGCAAAAGGCTATGATTATGGAACACTGGTAAACATGTACTTTTGTTGTGCCTGGATGACAATAGTATAAAAACAATGTAGAGTTGCACTGCTGGATTAGAATAGCAAGCCTTGTGAAAGGAAGCATTGGTGCACACAAGTCCTCTTGAATAGTGTGTAACTATTGTATGTACCCTTCAGTCTTCTGCTTGGAAGTGATTCAGAAAGATTAGTGTCTTCTGTTTGCAGAAAGGCTGATTTGAAAGGTGGGGATTTCTGGTGATGGACCTAGAGGAAGTAAAAAAGAAAATGAAAAATACCTTTGTTGAGTTGTTTAGAAGCAGTGCTTT
Organism: Callaeas wilsoni; assembly: GCA_013398955.1. Taxonomy (NCBI): domain Eukaryota; kingdom Metazoa; phylum Chordata; class Aves; order Passeriformes; family Callaeidae; genus Callaeas; species Callaeas wilsoni. Next base: position 10,876 of record VWPU01020217.1, read on the forward strand.
TTGAGAGAGACAATGCATTAATTTTCTAGGGACTTTTGTTTGGCTTGTGATATTGTGATTTTTTTATTATTTGTTTGGGTTTTTTTAATAGGACTTACTGTTGGACATGTTAAATATTTGTTAATATTTGTTTGCAATATGTTAGCTTTTGTTTATGGTTTGTTGTAACCTGATTTCAGGGGTTTTTTTTAATGTCTTTGAGGAAAATGTAGTGCTTACTATACATATTTTAACAAAATGTCTTGGGAACAATGGTTTCAAGGCTTTTTTTCTTTTATATTTTGAATAGGTAATGTCTGTACATGAATTGCAAGCTAGTCTCTAGTGGGGACACCGTGGGAGGATGAACACAGAGGAGCTGGAGCTGCTGACTGATTCCAAGTACAGAAACTATGTAGCAGCTGTTGACAAAGCACTGAAGAACTTCGAATATTCCAGTGAATGGGCAGATTTAATATCAGCACTTGGGAAGCTAAACAAGGTATGCCTGGAGGGTGCTCTTGAAAAGATTCAGAATTGCAAGAGGTACTGGTGTAACAGTACAGAAGTGTGAGGTTCCAGCTATCTAATACTTTTGCAAATATTTCAGTGCTCTGAGCCAAATGTTGAGTGTGTGCAAGGAGCAAACAAAACAAATGCCTTTCTAAGACCTAGAGTTGAACCCTTTGTAATTGTAAGTAAAGGGAGACATTACGTACATTTCTAGTGGAAGTAAATGCCAAGTCTCTTTTATTAGTAACATTTACTTCTAATATCATTCAAAGTTACAGAAATAGTGTGAAAAATAGTAACTGGTATAGATATCAGCAGTAGTTTTATGAAGCATGAGTTCTAAAATGAGGCTCAAATCATTCATGGACCAGAGAATGATACTGTTCTGATTCATTTGAACAGTTAATTTTAATGGGCAATATCATTGTAATCTTTAATAGCAGTTTATGGATATCAGAATCTGTATTCATTTGTAAAAATCTTGTTTTAGTCAGTCGTATATGTTTCTAGGGAGCCCCACTCAGGAAAATGACACTACAGCTGGAAGTGGCATAATTATTTTTTATTAACTCTCCTTTTTTTTTTAAATTGTAGCAATTCTTGCTACATGTTTGTGCAATTTGAAGACTATGATATGGAGAAAAAAAAAAATAAAAATGTAAATGCAACGCTGTTTTCCAGTCCTGAAGTGATTACATAGTTTCAGACAGTGGTAAAGTTTTGTATATCTCACTCTATGACATTCTCTTAAAGCTATCCCAGACTCACCACCTACAGTTTAATAGTCCTCTTTGAGCTAGTGATAATGGATTTTATCAAATGGAAATAGCAATTTTTGTCCTCAAATGGATGAGTAAATGACAAATGGACAAGCTGTAGGCAAGAAGCCCATTGCAAGTGAAGTTTTAAATGCTTTGGCAATTTCACCTGTAATGAGTGTACAGGTGAAAAGCATGGTAAAGAAAAAGCTCCACGGTACATTTTAATGCTGTTGGGTTTTTTCTTGTAACCTAGGTTTGTGTAGTGACTTACCAAACGTGTCCAGGAACTCCTATATAAAATGTGCATTTAGTGTTTAACTTCTGCTGTTTTTCTTAATGTGCTGATTTACCAGGTGCTACAGAACAACGCCAAGTACCAGGTAGTACCCAAGAAGCTGACAATAGGCAAGCGCTTGGCACAATGTCTTCATCCAGCTCTGCCGGGAGGTGTTCATCGGAAGGCACTAGAAACATACGAGATAATTTTCAAAATCATTGGACCCAAGCGCTTGGCCAAAGATCTGTTCCTCTACAGGTACAATAATTTAAACAACTCCATTCCAAATACATAGGCAAGATCCTTTTATTTTCCTGCATTTTATATTAGCAGTATTACTTTGTTATATAGCAAGAATCAATCAAGAACCAATTTCTTTTTCTCGTGTTACTGGTGCTTGTCTAGTACTTTTCTTCTGAATATTGTATAATGGAAGGTGAACAGATCACCTAAAGTTTTGTTAGGAACTGATTTTAGTGCAAGAAAACCTAGAATTTATTTTTTTTTCATTGAAAAAAAGTTTTCTGCCTGTATGTACAGTATGCGTAGTAATTGAAATGTTAACACTTAATTGTATTAACATTACATTTTCCTATTTTAAGTAGTGTTGGAAAAGAATTTGGGTGTAGTTCGTTGCAAGAAACTTTATCATTAAATTAACAGAACAGAAAGGTTTTGTTTTGTTAGAATGGGGGGCAAGTACAAACTTTTTCTCAGTCTCTGGAACTGATGATTATGAAAAGGAAGGATAACCTTGAAGAGTTAAGTTCTGGTTCCTAAACCTCCATTAGGAGGTGTGCATTTTTGACTGGGTGGGGTGGGCAAGACATTAAATTATTTGTTATATAATGAATAGAGGGGTGTGTACACACTGTCACACATGGTTCTTAATCTTTACCTATCCCTAGAGATTAAAATTTCATCAGTGGGATAAAATAGAATTCTGTTTAGGTAGAAAAGGTGTGCATTAATGCTTGGAAATAGATTGAATGCCTTAACATCAGCTGTTCTGTCTTGCATTGTCACGATGTTTATATATAGTTACACTGAAGGGGGGCGTGTTTCAGTTCTTTGTTTCCACATGTTTTAAAAGACACTGTGAACTCATAGCTAACCTTTTTTGCTTGTACAGTGATTCAGTAGCTGCAAGATCTCATTAACAGTAAGTTCTAGGGTAGTGGAAAAGCTACCTTGTATAATCTAAGTAAAAGCTATTGTTACTGCTGCTTGGGCAAAGACAGACATTTGTATTAAGGCATTATCAAAGACTCCAGTATTTGTCATGAAAGCAGAATGCCAATGTCTGAACATCAAATCTTGAAGTATGAGTAACAGCCTTACAAAGAGAGACTGTGGGTTAGTGGGCTGCTTATTGAACAAAAAGACATTTTCTGTAGAAAAAAGAAGCCAATTGACAATGGTAAAGGACAAGTTCTGCTAGACAGATAAAGGCAAAAATAATTTTTAGCAAAAGTTTTGTATTTTGGAAAGAGTTTTGTAGGGTTTTTTCCTTCAGCATTGACAGCATCCTATCTACATAGCTATTTCTTTTAATAGTAGATTTGTAGGTGTGCATTTTAAGATCCTTTCCTTAAATTTTTTTTTTTTACTGTTCTTTGATTTTCTTCTTCATATGTCAGTCTTCTAACCTGACTCCTCAATGATTTTGAAAATTAAAGTTGTGTTCACAAGCATTTGATTATTGGTGCAGTTTGTAATAATTTATGATATTTAGTAAAAATAGCAAAAATTATTTTAGTATCTATGTAACTTCTCCTTAGAAGATCACATTTGTAACTTTTGTGAACTTACATTCAAGTAAATTCAGAACATGCTTCCAGTGTTTTCAGTCTTTTACAGGCTGTGTTATGAACAACATTATGATTAGGGTTTATTGTTAGTTTTAGAATCTGTTTTCAGAATTTCTGAAGTAAATATATACTTTGATGTCACTTAACAGCATAAATGTCTTAAATTTTACCTCACGGTTACTTGCTGAAGTAAAACATCATGATTTTTCTTTCAGAAAATTATTTCTATAAATTTCCTCAATTTTTTCTTATCCAGTCTTGTTTTTTTCTTAATAAGTGCAAAGAAAATGTATTTTTAAATACAATTTTCCTTGTGATGTTGTTCAATGTGAGTAAAATTAACATTTTGTTAAGCAGAGATTCTTCTGGTTTATCGTATTTGTTTTATGGGTGAAAGACAGTCATCTCTGGGCCTTCAGTGCTTGTTATCACAGTACTAATAAAGCTAATAATGTTAGCCTTGGGATACCAACCTGTCCATCCAAAAGCAGTCATATTGTGTGGTAGTCTATGCCTATGCAAAATTCTAAGCTAAAAATCTGATGCTTATAATAACTGTACTGGATGCGCCTGTAGCAGTCTTTAAAGAGAAATGAAATTGTCACATGGGAAGCTTCCTTTAAAAAAACAAAATTTATTTTTCACAGTTCTGGTCTATTTCCACTCCTTGCCAATGCTGCCATGTCCGTCAAGCCAACATTATTGAGTCTGTATGAGATTTATTACCTCCCTTTGGGGAAAACGTTGAAACCAGGACTGCAAGGACTGTTAACTGGGATCCTACCTGGGTTAGAGGAGGGATCGGAGTATTATGAAAGGTAAAGATACTTATGTAAATAAGGTGATGTGCGTGGTCTGGTGGGGGGGTTCTGCTGTAGCTTCTCACTATGTACTTGTATGTGGATTTTATTGTTTTTAAGGTGATTGCTTTTTAATTTGATGCTGTCATATTAATTGCAATGGAACAGTATGGTAGAAGGTTCTTAGCATTAATTAGGACAAATTAACTGTTAGCTGTTCCTGTTATGGAAAGGGAATTGGCATTAAGCAGACTTAGTGTTACATGCCAGTCTCTTCTCCCAAGTAGCAAGCAATAGAACAAGAGAAAACGGCTTCAATTTGCTCTAGAGAAGGTTTAGGTTGGATATTAGGAAAAATTGCTACACCTAAAAGTTTATCAAGTATTGGAACAGGCTGCCTGTGGAAGTAGTGGAGTCACCATGCCTGGAGGTATTTAAAAGCCATGTAGATGTGGCAGTTTGGAACATGGTTTAATGGCGGATTTTGCAGTGCTGTGTTAATGGTTGGACTCAATGATCCTGAAGGTCTTTTCCAACTTAAACAATTCTATGATTCTTGATATGGTTTGACATATATAACTGCAGCATCTGGGCTGCTGAGGTAGCATCTTAACATATTAAAGGATAAAGTTACACTTCAACACTTAGAATTCTTGGAGTTGTTCACATGCTTGCATATTCTTGATATCTCCAACTTCAGAAACTCAAATTTTCACAACTTGTATGTGAAGAGCAATTCAGCACTGTCTTTTTCTATTTCTGTGTAGGCAGACACACACACAGTGTAGCTGGCATCACTACAACAGGGAACAAGGTCTATCCAGCTTGCCTCCTGGGGCCTGCCATAGGGTGTAGAGGTGCTGCCCCATGAGTTTGAAGAAATTAGGACAGGGGAAGGTATTGCTTATACTCAGAGAATTGGGGTATTTTTATGCCCTGTTATTCCCAGAAGGACTCCATGCAAGGAATGAGAGGGCAAAAGCCATCTGCTTGATTCTTTTCTTCAGTAGCTATGCCTTCCTGCTGTCTGTCTGAAACCTCTGTCTGTAGCAACACTTGGCTTTAAGTAGCAGATGAAGGAGTTCTTTGGCTCTTTCAACATAAGGAGTACATAAGGAATACATAAAGAGAACCTGTGGGCAGGCCAAAAGCATTTTGCCAGCCAGATTGGCCCACAGGCTTGCTAGCTGGATTGCTCTGTTCAGGCTGCATTATAAGGTTCAGTGTATAATTGGGCCTCTCTTGGCCTCTCAAAAGGAAGTTTTAACCTTCCTGTAACAATTAATTTTAATACTTATTAAAGCTGGGGGCAGGGGGGAGAGCTGTGATACATGCCCTGATTCAGCTGACTTGGTTTTACTGCAGAACAAACACACTGCTGGAGAAAGTTGCTTCAGCTGTGGACCAGTCAGCGTTCTACAGTGCTCTCTGGGGGAGCCTCCTCACCAGCCCTGCAGTTCGCTTGCCTGGCATCACTTATGTCCTCTCCCATTTGAACAGGAAGCTTTCCATGGAGGACCAACTCTACATAATTGGCAGTGACATTGAATTAATGGTAATGTTTTAATGGAACAATGAACTTGTGATAAGTAAAGTTAGTTATTATGTAATGTATTTTGGGGGGGATTTAGATGTATTCTCTATCTTTGAACGTAGCTTTGAAGAGATAAAAATGCATGTTTATTATAGATCCAGTTGAACGGATGTTTTGTGCATGGCAGGAGTGTTTCAAAGCTGAATTAACATATCAGAACTGCTTAGGTTTTGTGTGAAACTTTGCATTCATTACATGCTTCAGCTAAATGTGATTGAGTTTTGTTGCAGTTTTTTGGGTTTTTTTTTAAAGCTGTAGAGAATTATTTTGTCTTTTAAACTTAAGATATTCATTAGTAATATAAAAAAGCAAAAGCTTAATGTTTGTATAGTTTAGGGAATGTGTTGGTTCTGTGTTTCCTCAGTGGTGAAACTTTTTGTTTTCCTGTTTTATCTTGTTTCATTATTCAAAATTTAAAATAACTTCATTTAGTACTTATCATTATTTATTAATAACTATTCTTATTTTGAGTCCTCTCTTATATCTACCTCCTTAAAATAACAAATAACTATTTGGGGGGGGGTCTGCCATTACTTCAGGTGGAAGCAGTAAGCACATCAGTGCAAGATACCAGTGTTTTGGTACAGAGGAGCACATTGGACCTTATCCTTTTCTGTTTTCCTTTCCACATGAGCCAGGTAGGTTATTAACATTAGAGGTGAATTGACGTATTCCTAAATGTACTCCACTTCTTAAGTCAGTAGCAGTATTTGGTTGGTTTTTGTTAATGATTTTCTCCAAGCTCCAACAAGTGTCACACATAAGAATTTCTATGATAGGTTTGGCTATTCTCATGTCATGATCTCTGCTCTTCTGCTTTTTACCTTGATGTGTTAACTTTGAAGTTAAAGTTAACTTCTGTGTATGTAAGCTCAAATTATGATGTTTAGTCTATGCAGAAGCTTTTAATTTGCTCTAATTTGATGAGAAAGCAAATTACCTGTTCATTTGCAAGTTTCCAATTCCCAGTGTTCAAAATCAGCAAAAGTTAATCCTCTTAGCATAACAGATTCAGAACACTAGAGAATTGAAAATGATTTTTGGTTTTGGGTGAGTAGTTAGCCCTAGCAGTAGTGCAAGATAGACCTTACAACTTCTAGGTAATTTTTTTTTTTTTTTTTGGACTGCATTTAGTGTTAGCTACTTCCTGGTTTTAAATGATCCATGAATTATTTAACTCCTAGAGGAAAACTTATACAAGACTGATTCTCTTGAAATTAAGGAAAACCTGCACTTTTATGTAAAAAAAGAGCTATGTTCTTGCTTGTGGAAGTGCTTCATTGACATTTATCAGTTACTATAGGAGTATTTAGAGTGTCTCTGTTTAGGTATTAGAATGTTGAAATTATCAATACAGCATTTTTTCAATATTAAGACTTACACAAGCATTTAAAGTAGTAAGAAACTGAAAAAGTACTTTAATATTTTTTTAAACTGGATTTTAGTCGAATTGTCTTCCAAAGCTTTTGCCTCACAGTAAAATGAAATGTCTGTAACAAAAAGGAGCTGTTAGTCAAATCTGTTATTTTTGCTGTTGTTAAAGGGTGCATGTTATTATATAGTATCTGTTCCAAACAGTAATCATATATTGGTTTCCTAAGAGCAAGACTGTGTTTTCTTGTACTATTCTGAATTCAGAAATGTCAAAACATGAAACTAGCTAGGTTTTAATGAACATTAAGCTGCTAGCATAGAAAAAGTGTTACTTTTCATAGTTAAATTTGTATTTCTCACTTCTTCAGGCAACACGTCCAGACATGATCAGAATTTTGTCAGCAGCCCTTCATGTAGTGCTGCGCAGGGATATGTCACTCAACCGAAGGCTTTATGCCTGGCTTCTAGGTAGGTTTGTATTTCATTCCATGGGTCACTAAAAGTGGAGGAAGGATTGTATTGTCCTTAGCAGTGTTTGCAATATTGTGTAGAAAGAATCTTGGGAAAACGAAGCACTCAATTTCTTTCATAAGAAAGAAAGGCACTTTGTCTCTCCGTGGACATAGAAGATGAAGAATGTCATAGTGGAACTCATTCCGGCCATATAAATCGCTGGTGCATTTTCCTCTAGCAGCAATTACGGGCCACATTCAGGGGGTAGAGCCTGGTGTAGTAGGCTCATGGAAGTAGGCACTCTAAAACTTTTTCTCTAGAAACATAGAATGGAGAAAACAGAGAACAGGCATTATAGAGTGTAATTGGAGCACAACAGTATAGAAGATATGAAAAGAAAAGAATGTTGAAGCTCATTGATATTACAGCTTGAGTGTGCAAACTTTAAACTTCATTAGATCTTTGCATGATTGTATTAACAGATCACCAATTGCTTTTCAACAACTTTCTAGAGTAAAAATCGAGCAATTGGGAATACAATTCTACCAAATGACATAAAATCAATACAGTACAAATTTAAATTTTTATACAAACTAGTGTGTAATCAGAAGAGGGTAGCAAAGAGTTATAGCTATTAGAAGGCACTTAGCTGTTCAGGGAATAGTTAGAAGACCAGAAATTAGAAAATTTTAGAAAACAATTACTCTTATTCAGCCTTGTTATTTTAAGGAAATGAAGCCTGTGGTCACTTGAATCTGACCAGTTACTCTTTAAACCCATTTTGAAAGAAGTCAAAATCGTGGAAGTTCCTAACTGTGTCCCAGGAATTGGAGACTGAATGGAGTGGCTTCTCTGCTTGATATGTTTTGCAGTCTGCTGTTACCTTTTTTGTTTGACTTCCCAGCTCAGCATCAAGCACATATGTGCTTCTCAGGCTACCCAGAACCCTTCCCAGCAGCTCTTTCATCTTTCCCAGCTGATAGTTAAGATGTCAGAGGCAGGTAGCCTGTGGGTGACTGGGGAGAAAGGACGTGAGTAGCAAAGGGCCCTGAAAGAAAACTGAAATTATGAAGGGAGGGAAGAAGTCAGCAACAGTGTTTTGCATGAGGGCGTTGGTTGTGTTGCTGTAGGAGCTGCAGGGGTTTAGAAGTAAAAGATGAGAAAATCCTGGCTTCTTTAGTTAATCATTTCTCAAGACACTGACTTGCAAATGATTCATCTTTTAAAGAAAGGCAATGAAATGCAATGTTATGCTCCATACCTGCATTTTCCAATTTGGGGAAGAAATAGTTTCTAGATTAAACACTGCACTCATGTTTCATCTAAATTTGATGGATTAGATATGTCTTTTGCTATTATTGAAAAAGGCATTTTATGTATTTAAAGTATTGTGCTGCTTTTTTAGTTGTGGAACCTTCTTTTACAGCTATTTCATGAAAATAGTCTCCACTGAAAGTAATACAGCTTCAGAGAATACTTTTACAGTGACTTCCAGGTCCTGTGTTGGGAGCAGCTACTGCCTCTGTTTGCTATATATTTGGACAAACCTTCTGACAATATAGGATTTTTGCTTTTTTTTCTTTGGATGTTGTGCTGCTTTTCTATTATCATCATATTCTGTTCCTAATATAGAACATTGCAGATGGAGATCAGTTATGTTGGAAGACTCTCTGAATTCTGTTGTTCTGTATGACATTATTTAATTCTGGTGTTTGCTATTCCTTCCTGTTGTTTTACAGCTAGGAGTGACCTATTAACATTCTCTATGAACAGAAATCACATACATCTCCTTAAATCAGGTTATCTTAACCATTGTTAACCAATTGATTTCTTTTTCTTCCTTAAACCTATTTTTCTGTGCAATAAAAAACTTACTGGGGAAAGAAAAGAAACTTACAATACAAAGGTCCATCTCCTTTGCGTAACTTTGAATAAAATTTAAAAAAAATTATTTTTTGTAGTGTGACTGATATTTTTTCTAAGTGCCTTAATCTTGTCATTGTGTTTTGATGATCATCTCTTTATATTTAAAACACTGAATTTTGTGTTTTCATTAATATTGAAGTGTTTTTATGCAACAGCTTGGGGGTTTTTTTAAGATATGCTAGGATTCTGGGTTTCACAGCATTTGTGAACATTTTTCTTTTGTACAAGAAGTAGTTAGTTGATAATATTGCATAAAACTATTTTTTTTTATTTGTGTGCAAACTGCTTGTGTGAAAGTATAACTTAGTTTCCTGTATTAAACTCTATAAAATCATCTTTTTCTTGCCAACATGACTTGGACTTCATCTTGGTAAGTTATCAGTGCTAGTGTGTTGATTTCTAGTTTAAAGAAATTGGCAATATATTCTATTAAATTACAAATATTTATCTGCCTTTTCTTTTGTTTGCTGGAAGGTTTTGATAACAATGGTGCCCTTGTAGGACCCAGAAGTACAAGGCACAGCAATCCTGAGGAGCATGCCACTTACTATTTCAACACCTTCTCTAAGGAGATGTTAGTCCAGGTACCTGTACACTGTCTTATTGGGGCATACATTTTTATAAACAGATCCTGATCAAAGTTGCTGTAACTTTATCTTTTGACTTGCCAATGCAATGTGACCATGTAATCTTGTCTTTTTGAGGTATTGTGTCCTAGTCTTCTAAAACTTTCTCAGTGGAAAAACAAAGACATGGAGTAATGTGTTTCTGTAGAATAACAGAATGAACACATCAAAGATTCTGTTCTGTATTAGATTTCTCCCTCTCCTTTTCCACAATGAATGAAACATACATGGATGTTATTTGATAATGAACCCAGCACACTGCAGCCTGTTCTTTCATGAAACTGAATTGGAGAATTCTCTTCTGTAGATATGGAAACTCTTCTGTGTCTTGGGAATCAGAAAAAATATATCAGATGGCAGTCTGTGTAAAAAGGGTTTTTCTCCCCACTAGGCAAAGGGAGCATCTTCTGCTCTCTGTTCACAGCCAGGAATAGTTGAGAAAATTGGCAGTTAAACTAGTTTACCTTAAAGCCTTGCTGTGTGAGCTGAGATCACTGGTTCTAAGAACTCTGCTGCTTTTATCACAGTAATCGAAATACAGATGTCTTTTAAACTGCTGTGAGTCTGATCTTGAAGTCGGGAAGACATTTTATCATTAAGGCAAATTTATAAGGTCAGGATTTTTCTGAGTCAGAACTGTGATGCTATGTATGGGAATGAGAGTGGCAATTCTAACAATAGTAGCTGACACAAGAATATTCAGGTCATCCCAGTTCAAAGCTGACACCCAGCATGTAGCTAGCGTCTTCAGTTTTATCTGAAAGTTGTGAGATCTGCTCTACTGATGAGGAAGAGACCTCAGAATTCCAGTATTCCAGCAGCAAGGACCTCATTGGCACTCTCTCACCCTTCTCTTATCACCCTTCTGCCTTCCATAGCAGATGATTCAGAGATTATTCAAATGTAAAGGAGACGTCTGAATGAGCTACAGTTTCACCTGTACCTTATAATAAAAAAATGTGGTGAGCTTTCAGCAACATTTAGACATGGTTAATGGTTATGGTCTTTTTAAATTTGTCTATCTTTCTAGCTTAATCAGTGTCAATAAAGCTTTTCTGTCTGAAAAGAGTATGGACATTAGAATCAGTGCCTTGCCTATACATAATGCAAAGGGCATATGCCTTCTCAAAATTTTTGCTGTCTCTTGAAAGATTTTATAAGCATTGCTCCTTTCTGCCTTCTTCTCTAGCAGTCTCTTTGTTTTGTTTTATCCAGTCAACTCATATCTTATTCACAGATACAATTTACTGAAAATTCTGACCTTCTAAAGACATGAAAGTACAGAAGATTTTTCTTTTAAGATACTTGCTGATACTTGGTTTGTAGCAGATAGCAAGGCTGAACTGGCTCTATTCTTCCTTATCTCTCTTTTTTGCCTTCTTTGTCTTCCTTTTTTTTGAAACTGTAAAAGAAACAAACTAGCTCAGGCAGTCAAGTCAGCCAGGAAGAAAACAAAGCAAAATCCATGGTTATCTCATGGGTCTTTTTTTAATTCTGCAGCTCATTCCCTAACCTGCTTTGGTATAGAAGCTCTGTCTTCTCATTTGTTTCAAAGTTGTCATTGCTATTTAGTCAACAAAGTTTTCATCCACGTGAGTACATCATAGGACAGATTGCATTTTATTAAGCCCTTAGTATCTACCTGCTTTATCTTCTCAAATAATTTCTTCATTAATGCTCATGTCTTCTCTTTTTTTCTTAAGAAATATTGAATTATCTGTTTATAGTACTTCATTTTGATTTTAAATAAATACAAGATACCAAGTTCTGTTCCACAGAAATGTTCTCAAAGGCAAAGTTGAGAGAAGTTAATCATGGGAGACTGAGCAGCAGTGAGATGAAATAGTGGTCTCCACTACTGAGAATTTTCCCTTTATGTGCAACTTTTATTGCTTTCTAGCTTTCTTTTTGATTTCCTGATGTGTTTTTGCTCTTTGTAGGCAATGGTTGGAATATTACAAGTTAATGGACAGGGAGAGGAGAGCACATTAATGCAAGACTTAAAGCCTTTTCGAATTCTTATCAGTTTGCTGGATAAGCCTGAACTAGGTAATTTTCATATTACTCTTTTTAGTTTGTTTCATGTGATTTTGCTTTGAAAATTTTTCTCTCTCGTTGATTAAATTGAAAACGTTATATGCTTAGTACTGACAGGTTAGCCAGATTTCTTAGATATTCTGAGCTGTATCTGTGTTTTGTATTTAATTTAATGCATTCATCAGATTTACCTTTTACCAAATACCATTTCTTTTACTTTCTACACAGGAAGCAGTAAGTTAAAGTCATAGAACTAACTGCATGCTGGAAGAAATGCAGATTGGATCTTTTTCATTTCTTTCATCAAATAGTGACTTTTAGTATTATAAATCTCAGCTATTGCTTTTGGGAATAACCTGTTCTTTCTTCTAATATACACACAAAGATGATAGATATTAACAAGATGATAGTTAAATTTTTTTCAGATGAACTTATGCAGAGGAAGCAAGTATTTTTTTGGTTTTGTGGGTGGTTTGTTAGGATTTCTTTTTGGTGTTTCTTTTTAATTTTCCTTTCCCCTATTTAAAGTGTTTAAATGCCCTCTTTATCAGATGAGTGATGAGGACTATGGGAAATAAGTATTTACAATTAAGACTTAGGTATCTTGCCTTTTTCTTTGGAATACAGTCTTGGAGGTGACTGAAAAAAATCAAAATAAATTTTTAAATCCATTATCAGATTTGAGGGTGGAATAATAAAAGCATAAAAATACAATAATTAAATAAAATAATTGGTTAGGACAGAAGAACTACAAAGAACAAAGTATCTGTCAGAAATTTGCCATCTTCCTTGTAATTTGTGATTTTTGGGGATCGGTCTAAATGTTCAGAGGCAATGTGTATTTTAAGATTTCATGGAGTAGCAATGCTTTGAGGATTCTTTCAGCAAAATGAGATGGAATAAGCTAATAGGATTTTTGCTTAACTCTGAGTGTACTCTTACTGAAGGCACCTCAGTGAGGCTGAGAAACATATGAAAAAGTAAATGATATCTCAAGCAGAATTACTTTTTAAATTCTTTCAAAATAATTTGCAATTTTTTTCTTCAAAATTGAGATTTAGCTCAAATCCAAAGAAGGAGCTACTTTATAGAATCATAGAATGTTTTGTATTGGAAAGGACCTTACAGATCATCCAGTTCCGCCCCCCTGCCGTGGGCAGGGACACCTCCCACTAGACCAGATTGCTCAAAGCCCCATCCTACCTGGCCTTGAACACTACCAGGGACTGGACATCCACAGCTTCTCTGGGCAGCCTGTTCCTGTGCCTCGTTACCCTCTGGGTAAAGAATTTTTCCTAGCATCTAATATAAATCTCTCCTCTTTTAGTCTAAAACTGTTCCTCCTTGTCCTGTTACCATCTGCCTGTATAAAAAGTCTCTCTCCCTCTTTTTTCATAAGCCTTATCTAAGTACTAAAAGGCTGCAGTGAGGTTTCTGAAGCCTTCTCTTGTCCAGGCTGAACAAGCCCAGTTATCTCAGCCTGTCTTCATAGGAGTGATGTTCCAGCCCACTTACTGTCTTTGTGGCCCTCCTCTGGACTTGCTTCAGCAGGTCCATGTCCCTGTATTGGGCATCCCAGAGATGGACGCAGTACTCTGGGTGGGGTTTCACAAGGCCAGAATAGGTGGTCAGAATCACCTCCCTTGGCCTGCTGGCCACACTTCTTTCGATGCAGCCCAGGCTGCAGTTGGCTTTCTGGGCTGCAATTGGACACTTTCAAAAATACTTTCAAAAAGTACCCTGTAGACTATCTCCTGAACAAAAACAAACTGCCTCAAATTAAAAGGAATGAAGATGCTCAAAATATTTTATCTTAATTAATATTTTAAATGTATTTGCATTTTTGTCCATATGCTAACAGTATGAGAATAGCTTACGGGTGAGTATTTCAGTGTTTGACTGAAAGCTACCTCTGATCAAGTATCCATAAAGTCACATTTGAATCCATGAAGTCACATTTACATGTTACTGAGCTGAGCTAGTAAGAGGGGTGTGTTGGCCTGAACATGATCTGTACTGCTGTGACTGCATAGCTTTTGAACTTGGTGTGTTTGTATCCAGCTGCCATTGTATGCAGGGCAAAAGAACCCTGCTTGTGCTTTGTATGCTTCCAGGCACTACAATTGTCTCAGTGTGTCTGGAATGCAAACAAAACAAACTTTCTGACACTACGGTAGTTTATGAGACTGGACCAGAAGAAATTTTGTGGTTTCAGTGACCAAAGCTAGCTAATGATTTCAGTAGCTTTCAGCTGTGTACTGTTGGCAATGCTATAATGCAAAAGAGTGACTGCTGGTATTTCTCCCTAGGCCCTGCCATCCTAGAGGATGTACTGATTGAAGTGTTTCGAACATTATATACACAGTGCAAAGCAGAACTAGAGCTTCAGGCAGAACCATCTTTCAACAAAGATCACACACAGCTAAGCAGGTAAATAATGAATATCATGTATTTTGTATTAAATAATATATCTTTGTTGCTGGAACCATGACTCTGAAGCCTTTTGGGACTGTGATATGTTTTCTTCATGATACAGGATCTATTGACATACATTACAACATCTGTGTTTAGTGCAAAGATGTGAAGTGGTTGGCTTTATTATTTTTATTTTTTTAATATTTGGCACAGGTTTTAGTCTTTATCCATGACAAAAATGCTTATTTGATTGTGATATTCTTTATATCTGTATTCTTCAAAAATAAAACAGACTGATGAGTTTTCTTGTAGTATAAAAATGAAGACTGCTACAAGAGAACCAAGGAGTGGGATATAGAGTTTCAAGTTTTGAGTTTAATATTTTGAAAGGTGGAAGTGAGAGGGATGTTCAAAGCTGGGGAGGGGAGGAAACTACTGTAGGAACAATTATGGTATAAGCAGGTTTTAACACATTAAAAATGTGGTTAAAAGACATATTAAAGAAAGGATAGAGAAGAAACCTAGCAACTGTGAAAAGACATTGGTATGAGCAGCCTGCCAATATCCTGAGCCCTTAAGCAACAACTAGTTGTAGGGAGGAGAGAAAGATAATTTGTCAGTGTTATTTGACAGTGGGTAAACTCACAGTGATGTGTAGTTATATAACTTGAAAAATAAGTGTAAAAATATGAAATGTTCTTTTTATTTCAGCAAACTGAGAGAAAACAAGAAAACAGCAGAATTGATTAAAACTGCCAATCTTCTTTTCAATTCATTTGAGCCTTATTATATGTGGGATTACATTGCTCGTTGGTTTGAAGAGTGTTGTAGGTAGGTGATAATACTTAATCTCTGTATGAGTAAAGTTGAAGTTAATTTTTGTTTTATATGCTTTTTTCTTCGAAGAAGTCAGTCTCATGTGATCATTTAGCCTGTAAGTATTTTTTTTCCTCCCATCCCTATAACTTCAATCTTTTGGCCAATTTTCATCAGATGTGATTGGGGGTCTTAGCAATGTGAGTTCTCACAAACTCAGTGTCTGGGTTAAATCAAGAGATAGAATTAGCCCCTCTACTGAGGGGGAGACTCCAGAGTGATCTCAAAGCTAGTTTTTGTTCTGTCTGGCCAGTACAGGATTACTCATTATACAAATTGCATTTGGTAAAACTGACAGATTTGCCAGACACCCAGTGTGTTGTCATTTGTCCTGCTCTTTTAGGAGAAAAGAAGGGTGGGAATTCTTCTTCATGACAAAGAGAGCTACTGAGAAAATAGTAAACCATAAATCAGGAAAAACTGAATATATTAACAGAAGGGAACGGGTTGAAGGGGCCACAGAAGCGCAGGGGCTCTTGCTGTGGCAAGGGGCAGATGATGTAGAGATTTCAAATGAAATTTGTAGACTTTTTTTTTCATTGCTTATGGAATTGCTTGATAAAATATTAAGATACTTGGACACAAATTTGTCTGTGAGCCAACAATGTCCTGTCATAAATAAACTGTTTCTTGAGCTACATTATGAAGACCATGGGCAGCAGGTGAAAGGAAGTTATTTTTCCTTTCACTTAGTGTTTCTAAGGACAGACGTGGAATATTGTGTCCAGTTTTGGACACGCCACCTGAGGAGAGGTGTTGAGAAACTGAAGAGACTCTGGCAGAGAAACTGCTAAGCTGCTAAGCTAGTCAGTTATAGGACACTGCATTGAAGGTTGAGGTAGGTGAGTTTGGTTTAGCCTGGCAAAGAGGGAGATTGAATGACACCCTGTGACTTCCTGAAGGGCGTTTGCAAAGTTCATACAGCTGTACTTTTTATAACAGCTGATGGAAAACAAAGGACAGCAACAAGTGCTTGCTCAAGTGGTCAGGTTGGACTTTGAGAAAAGCTTTGTTAAAGAACATTGTGCAGCAGTGGAAGAGGTGGAACAGTGGAAGCCAGGAAGGCTTTGGAGCTTTCTTAAGAAATTTCCAGAACTCTGCTAGACAAAACTGTGGACGAATTTATCTAGTGTTTTTAGCAGTCCTGCTCAGTGTAAGAGGTTGATCTAGATGTCTGTGACTTGAATTTTGTGTGTTGGGCTGAATTGCTGAAGTACAAAGTCACCTACAGCCAGCTAACAGGCAGGTGAGTATTTCACTACATATAAGTAGTCCTATTGTCAACATAGATACAAAATTGCCTTATAAATAAATGAAATTTGGAGAATTGTTTTTCTTTGGTTTTTTCCTACATGAGCTGCTGTATTATCTAAGTTTTTGTCTTCCATGCTCAATTTTCTGTAGCTTGAATTTCCTTATTTTACAAATGAAGACTGTTTTACACCGAAAGGCTGGTTGCTGCTTTTTCTGAAAGAATGGCATAGGGCCAAACAACCAACTTAACAGCAAAATGAGAGATTGCTTATTGGTTTATAGCGATTGTCCCCAGTATATACAGCTTTGCTTTAAGTTACAGAAATATGGTCAATGTAACGGGGAGGGGAAAATATTGTGAAACTCTGTATGAATTTTGCAGGAGGACTTTACACGCCAGACTTCAAACTGGGCCTGGAGGTGAGAGTGAGCAATCTGAGTTACCTCTGACAAATTTCTGCTTGTTAGTGGATTTTTTGTTGGACATTGTTTCTTTGGTAAGAATTGCTTTATTCATTACTAATATTGGGATTCTGTATATTTATATTCTGCAGAAATACTATATATACTTTATTAATTGCTTTTCCTGAAAATATATTGACATCAATTGGTGGGCACCATTAAGAGAAGTTTTTGGTTCATTGTATGATTCTTGATAGGGTTGGACATAACTGAAATGGGTTTTATGATGCTTACACCTGGAAATTTTAGTCTGTCCTCATTTTCTTTTCTGTGTATTCATTGCAAGCATAGTCTTATGTAGTTTGATATGTTAGTTTAAATGTGCAGCTTTCTTTTAAGGATCTTTTAAATGTCATGATAAGATGTATCTTCTTTTTCTGTTGTCATTGCTTAATGTAGCAAAGACTGTTGGAACTGTTTTTTCTATAGCTGTCTTTCCTCAATTCTTTGCTTTCTCATTTCAAAGCCTACTAGAAGTATGAGAGTGCTGTGTCAGGTATGGCAATCAGCCTGTTCTTCCTTTAGTTCTTAATAACTTGTTTATCTTTCATTCTTAAACTTTTATCTTAAGATTAATAAAGTAATAGTAGCATTCTTCAGCCTTCTTATGATTTTTTTAACGTATTTTTTGTGTAATGAACAATATGTGCTAGTTTGAAAAAGAGCTAAATCTACTTCTATTTGTTTGCTACCCAACTTTAAAGTTAATTTTGTAAATATTTTTAGTAGAGCATGTATTTGTTATTCTTGGATATTAAGATATTAATTTTCCTTTTTCTATGTTCTGTATGTTTAGAACACAGTTAACCCAAAAATAGGTACCTCTGTTATAGAAAATAACTTTCAGGATGGAATTAGGTGTGACAATTAACAAGGTTTTTATTATTACTTTGCTAGGAGACCTACATTGAAATACAGACAGAACACTTGCCTCAGCTGTTGCTCAGGATGATTTCTGCATTGACAAGCCATCTTCATACTTTGCACTTGTCTGAGCTTACTGATTCTCTCAGACTCTGCTCAAAGATCCTTAGTAAGGTTCAGCCTCCATTGCTCTCTGCTGGTACAGATGGTATCCTGCAGCTTCCTACTGGACACAGCAGCTCCATCAAAGAATGGGAGAATAAAAAGGTAACTGATCAGATTTTGCAGCATCTTGGAAAAATGCTTTTTGTGTGGAAAAAAGAAATGGACTTCCTAAGCCTATGTTGAACACCCTACAAGTCTGTGATTAGATTTAGATATCACAATGTATGTGAAACTTGAGTAATCAAAATAAATTATAATTGTGGTAAAATTTCTTGATTCTTAAGAGATTTTACCCAGATTTAATATTATACACATATAAATCACTTCAGAATCAGGGCCTAAGAAAGAACAAATCAACTAAAGTTTGTAATGCACTTCAAGAGTATGATGAAGTAAAATAGAGGGACTGAAAAGAATTCACCATTTTGGTTAAGTGTCAGGCATATGTAAATTTTCCTCTCACCCAATTTATGGGCATTGGTTTAATACCCATCATGTATTTTACTGTCACTGTTAGGTTCTTAGAATCATTTATTAAAAAAATAAAAGAAACCAGCCAGCAGCCATTTCTCTTTTAACTTTGTGCAGTTCGCTCTATGTCAACATGGTTCTGTGAGGTATGTTAAGTGACATGCCCTGAAATCCTTGTTTTCCAGCTGAAGAAACTTAAGGAACATCATAGAATAAATTAGGTTGGAAGTGACAGTTGCAGGGCACTGCTCAAAGCAGGGCTGATTTCAAAGTTAGATTTTACATTAAAGCTAGGTCATGTCACTCAGGATCATATTTGTCTTAATTTTGAATATCTCCAAGGATGAAGTTACCACAACTTCTCTGTACAACTTGTTTGTTTGCACTGTTGTTTAATCAGAATTTCCATTGTTGCAGCTTGTGTTCTTTCACTGTGGATTTCTGAGCATACCTCCATCTTTTCAACTGCCTGGGGGGAATTCACAGACAGCAATAAAGACACCTTCACCCTCCCCCACAACTTTTAGCATTCTTTTAAACTGAGTAAATCCAACTCTCTGAGCTTTCCTTCTATGTCAGGAGCACCTGTGGTGACTTTCCACTGGGCATGCTGAGTACATCAGTGTTTCTTTTGTACTAACAAGTGCAAAATTGGATACAGTATTCTGTTTGTGGACCTAAAACTGCTGAGCAGAGGGGACTAATTACTTCGCTTGATTTGCTGACAGTACTTTTGTTGATATGGTCCTGGATGTGGCTGGCCTGCATCACCACAGGAGTCCACTGCTGGCTCACATTCCCCTTGTCAATTAGGACTCCAGCATCCTTTATTCAGGATCCTATCCTTATTCTTTCTAGCTAATTGATACCTTCCTGGTTTTGTTCTTTTGGGGTTTTGGGGGTTTTTTTGGTTGCTTTTTTTTTTTTTAAAATAAAGCCTGTTTTAATTGAATGATGTTGCTCTTTTAACCTTCAGTGGCCTTTTGCTTCCAATTACAACTGATTCATATGTGGCCCTGGTTTCTCTTAAAAGATGGTGAAATGAATTGCCATGCTTCTAATCACTTTTAGATCGTATTTTATAAAACGAGGTCATCACTTATGTCTCTCCAAGCTTTCTAGTACATAGCTTTTGCTGTTTTCTGTGGTGATATCTCAAACAAATTTCCATTCTTATTCCATCTCTGGTAAAGCAAGACATTATTCACTGTATACAATAATGTCACTGTTTTTATTTATTCATGAGGAAGTTTTTCATATTATTGCATTATGCTCAAGTTCTGTATTTAAGACAGCTAGTGATTAGAGTCGAAACAACTTCTGGGCCTGTTAGGTCTCGGGCAACATCTGCCATCACCACTAAGATGCAGGATCAGAAGTAAGTGGGCAGCTGCATTTAGGGCCACTGATACACATTTCTGTTTCACTTGTTTCCCTACCTCATGTTCTCACCAGAAACAGAGATTATGCTACCAGTTACTAAGACTGTAGAAGGCTAGAGCAGTGCAGAGAGTCACTGTGGGTTCTTTCTGAGTAAAAGCCATTCATCATATTAGTGCATCTTCTGAACTGATGAGGAATTAAGACATTTAATGAGTCATGAAGAACTGTTGTTGCTGGAGCAACCTCTCTTTCTCATTTTGAGGAGATGGTTTATTTTCTTTCTAGTTGCAAATGATCAATAGTTTTTAAATGAAAACTTTATATCTTTTTGTAATTATGACTTTGTATTTTATGGTTTATGATGCTGTATAAATTAATAATACCTATTCCTGTGCATTTCAGCATTCTTTCATAATAGAGTAAACATGACTATGATATGAAGAAAATGTTAAAACCAATAATATTTAAATATTTTTCTTGATAAACAATGTTAGCTTAGTTAGCTTAGTCTTTTCATGTTAGCGTAGTCTGGCAGGCTTACTGAAACACCAAACATCATTTTGCATGAAATGTATTTGTATGAATACATTTAAAACTCTGGAATAAAATTGTTGTTTTCAAATGAAGACACTAATAAATATTGTTTTGCTAAGACTTAAATAACCTATTTTGAACTGTCATGAAACTTTTATTTTACTCAGGTGCCATCAGTGTCACTTGAAAATCCTAATGATGTGTTTGAAGATGGTGAAAATCCTCCAAGCAGTCGATCATCAGAAAGTGGATTCACTGAGTTTGTACAATACCAGGCAGATACAACCGATGACATTGACAGAGCACTGAATGAAGGTCATGGTGCACCTGGCATCCCTATTGTTGGTAGCACATCCTCAGAGACTGAGACAGCATCAACTGTGGGTTCTGAGGAGACCATTGTGCAGCCTCCTTCCATAATGACACAAGGGACAGCAACTCGTAGTGGGAAAACGATCCAAAAGACTGCAATGCAGTGCTGTTTGGAATATGTCCAACAGTTTTTAACCAGATTTATCAACCTGTATATCATTCAGAGTAATTCCTTGTCTCAGCCCTTAGGGGCGGAGCTTCCTGTAGACCCCACTAGAGTGCAAGGACAGAGCACAAAATGGGACAGAGAATCACAAGATGATGCTAAGGTGAAGAAAATAAACAAGAAGAAAACACCGAAAGAATACCTTCCTGCCTTTATTGCTGCTTGTCAGCTCTATCTTGAATGTTCGAGCTTTCCCGTTTACATTGCTGAAGGAAACCGCACTTCAGAATTACATCCTGGGAAGCCTGAAGTTGGTAAGCTGCACTCTCATTTGTCCTTTGTTTTTAAAATAATGGTTTTTCTTTTCCTGCCAAAAAAATTTAAAATAATAGTATCGTGCTTTGTGTGTGCTGCTGTTTGCTGTTCCTCAGAAATCTAAGTTTTCTTCTTTATCAATTGGTTCGCATTTGGAAACTAAATTATTTTCTCATAGATTTTTAAGAATATTGCTGGCATGGAATTTGACACTAATTAGTATTGGGATGAAAAATATAGATGATGCAAACTGAAGCCCGAGAGTAGAATCTAAATTGTTGAATCTTCCTTTTTACTGTATGGATCCACAATGTTTTCTTTGTCATATTCTGCAATAGCCACAGCTCACATCAAGTATGTTTTTAGCTTCCTTTTATCAGTTTCTGTTTGATGTGCAGATTGATCACTTTGGCAATACATGGAAATTGTAAGCTGCTGTCCAACAAAAATCATACCAGCTAAGAAATTTAATTAATTCTACTTTGCTCCTATTAAAGGAACAGTTCTTGCAAAAAATTCTTCTAGCTATAATTGCATTAAGAAACAAAATAAAAATGGTGAGTTTTGGTGAGGTATGGATGTGTTCACAGATAGATGAAACTATTCAGATACAGACATGATTAAAACATTGACACTTACGGATTCGTGTAAGTTGTGGCATTCTAAGATGAGCAATCCTTTCTACAGTTTGTAAAGTCTTCGATTTACAGTTCCAATTTTGGATCCACTTCTAATCTGCAGACTGAGAGTTGCTCCTTAAAAATGTTTTCGTGGTGAATATGCTTGGAGCATGCAAGAAATAGTAACACTAATTTTGGCTACTGTCACAGTCATCTCTGGTTTCATTTTTTTCTAGGAAACTTCATAGTTGAAGCTTTTTGTTCTTATTTACAATTTTCAAATCAAGGCTAAGTGGTGGGCAGTGCTTGGAGATGAGTAGGTTTTTTTGTTTTGGAAGTAAGCATGCTAATTTAACGTAATTTAACAATCGCTTCTGTTTCTGTGGTGTTTAAGATGTGATATGTGTCTTCATTGTAGCAAGGAGCAGAGTATATTTGACTTTGTAACATCCAGACACATAAAATATTTGTCAGTTGAAGGCAATTTGGTTATAGCTGTTTATTTAGTAAGAGTCTGACAATGCCAAAGATTTGCTACCTTTTGTAAAAGATCTATCTCAGAATATTTGTGCTTTTATAGCATGACTCTGAAAATGCGAGATGTTTTTTTATTTCTCCCAAACAGCCTACAAATGAGTGTTGTGTCCAAAGACTAAAATGTCAGCTGTTTGCTTATTACTTTTTGGTGCACATATCACTTGATTATCACTGCCTTGTGTACTGTAGAGCAGAGAGCCTGTAGAACTTGACTGATATGGGCCTCTTATGATGGCAGTGCTTCTAGGAATCCTTTCCACTTTTGTTAAATATCTTGGATTCTTGTTCATCATCTGAACTTTCCCATTGTGAGATCTCATTTGCAGTCTACTAAACAGTGTAACTTGGATGAATAAGCATAAATTGTAGGTGGGTAAGATCGACAGGAAGGATTTTGTTCCAAACGTAAACATCTGTTGTATAGAATGGCAAGGCAGATGGGAATAGTGCTGGGAATGGGGCTGCGTGGCTGTCCAGGAGTCCTACTTCCCATAATAGAGAATTCCACTGGAACAGAGAATGCAAGATGGTAGTTTCCATAATCCTCACACTACCCCATCTATTGATGGGAGGTTTTTATATTGTAGAAGAGACTGTGTTTGTTGAAGCGTTCCTAAATTTGGAATGTGTTTTTGAAGAGTTGCATTAATGATATGACCCAATAGTTCTTAATCACTGGTGAGAGTCATCAGTCTGTTTATTTTAAGAAGTCAAATAATCTGATATTTATAGAATATAATTGTGCTTTAATTCTGCTGCATGCCTAATTTCTCAGCTATCTTTAATTGAAGAAATTATAAAGGGAACTGAGTGAAGCTGAAAACAATGGTTATATCTGTAAACTCTAGAAAACTATATGGAATTGTTAGGTATATTTAGGTTCCAGTGGAGCTGCGGCTATAAATTAGAAATTGCATCATTCTTCTCTTGATTCTAAAAGGGTGCTGTATTTGCACCTATTAGATAACACTTCTTCACTTGTGTCTGATTTAGGTGCATTTGCTGTTCTAGGAACGTGATCAATGGAGTCCTTTTGAAGTTTTAAGAGAAGTTACTTTGGTATCTCTAAAATAAAAGGGTGCAATATTCACTTGGACAATTGACTGGGAACTTTGGAGAAAGACACTTCCAGTATCAACCCAGAGTATGGCTTGATAAAGTGAGGGGAGGGTAAGAAGAGGGAAGCAACCACCTACAGTGAAAACAGAGTATGGTCTATATAGGATCATAGTTCTGCACCCAAACTATCAATTTTCACAGAAACTTCTATTTTTAAAGTGTTGCCAGGCAAATCTATTTTTGTCAATTTAAAATTAGTCTGTATGTATATTGTAATATATAATGTATTATATTATCCTAGGCTCTATAAAATATATTACAGAATTATTCCAGACTACTATCTAGAGTGTTAAGACTTGATTGCTGGTGAAGAATTTTGTGAAGAAGGAAAGTAGATGAAAGGATGTGCTAACTACTAAAAGTTCAGTTTTGCCCAAAGCAGGAAATGATCTGAATGCATTTCCATAAAATTTTTCTCTTCCTTGTTAAAATTTTTCTATTCAATTTTGGTTACTAAATGTTTGAACTGATACAGTATTGTATTCTTAACTGGATTATTTTAAAGGTACATTAGGAAGTATCTTCCCCTTGCATACAGTTTCCTAAACCCATACAATGGGCAGATTGAAATATGATGGGGCAATTGCAAATCTAATTATGAAATAGAAGAGGAAAAATCCATAATATTTAGATTGTTAAATGAATGTATAATCTGTGATTTTTATTTCAGACTGTGAACAAGTACAGCCTCCACTGTGGCTACAGACTTTAATGAATGCTTGCAAGCAGGCAAGCGATTTCAGTGTTCAGGGTGTTACAATTTCCCTCGTGATGGACTTGGTTGGATTGACTCAATCTGTTGCTCTTGTCACTGGAGAAAATCTGAACAGTGTGGAAACTGCTCAGCCTCTGAGTCCTAACCAGGGAAGAGTGGCTGTCGTCATCAGACCTCCTCTTACTCAAGGCAATCTGAGATATATGGCTGAAAAGACAGATTTCTTCAAGGTTAGATGGAGTACCTCATTGCTGTTTTCTTTAGGCTTTTCCTGTCTGGTGATGAATAACTGTCTTGGCCCCTTTACCATCCTTGGTATGGTAAACCAAATTTTCTTGCTGAATATTTTGATAACAGTTGTACTTGTGGTAGAATCTAAATAAAATACACAGTAAGTTTTCCTGCTGCAGTTCTCTTACTGACCACTTGTGTGAAAATCCTTATTTAAATGAATATTTTAAAAATATAAACAAAACCTGATTGAATAGCAGCGTTAATCAGCAAAGGTATGAAACTGAGATATGCATAATGTAGGACTCTGGTAAACAGTCTTTGCATTTGTGTAATTTATGTAAGAAATCTTTTGCAAAAGATAATCAGCAGCAGGGTATATTAGGTAGTTAATTATATTTCAATGAAAATTTATTTCTGTTCTGACCGCTTAACAGGAATTTTTTATGTAGTAAGTTATTGCAGCGTTTCAAACAGTTCCTTCTGTTCATACAAAAGGAACCATATTACAGATTGCCTCTTGGTCATAGGGTGTTATCAGATGTGATGTCTCCATTGTGGTATAGAGCAAAACAAGGCATAATAGTCATTCACTTGTGTCTCTTGCAACTTTTCTTTTCATGTACGAAGCATATAGCTTTAACTCTTTGGGACCAGCTGGGTGATGGAACTCCTCAGCATCATCAGAAGAGTGTGGAGCTCTTCTACCAGCTGCACAACCTCGTCCCATCTTCTAGCATTTGTGAAGATGTTATTAGTCAGCAGCTGACTCACAGAGACAAGGCAAGTTGTTCATGTATTTACTTAAAGATGAGTAAAGTATATAACTACAGAAATATGTTTAGAAAAAGGACTTGGTCCCTCAGAGGAGGGTATGAATAACTTCAATATTGAAAAAAACGTTGCCTTACATTGTTTCAAATGTTATTTTAGGTCTGTGATGAGCCGCTAGTTTCAGGATAGACAAAGGAGGTTTTTCAGCATTCAGCAACAGACTTATGCAGGAGACTTTATCTTATCAAAGTCACGTGATGCTTCCCAATACTTAAAGCATGGGCTTAGTTTTTGTTGTTGTTAGTAGGAGTGCTTGTCATGACAGGTACTTTACTTATTTATTTTCCTCACCTAGAAATTTGTTTCACATAGAGACTGTTGGTTTGACATTCAAGTTGAGGCCTTTGTAGTGCTATAAATTTTAGGTGTATGAACTATTTTCACAACAACTCATGGTTGTGTGACTTCAGGAGTGCTTACCTTTTTGCCATTCTACCAGAGTTACCAGGTCAACAAGAGTGAATGTGAGCCAGTCTGTCAATCAGTGCAGTTCACAGCTTGGCATATTGTTAAAATTGATGATGATTTTTAGTGTCACTTAGGCTGGTCTGTAAACTGCTGTGACTGTGGATGTAGAACTTGCTCATTTCTGCCAACCTTCCTGAGAAAACAGTAATTTGTTACATCTTCACAGCATGGGCTGCAAGGGCTTACATGGAGTCATCTCAATGTGTTTGGGAATTGGTATTTTCACTCTATTTGATAACTGTCAGTGAATTATTTTGTGTAACTGTATACATTTTGCAGCAGTGTCGTTGATTATTTTCTTGTGAGAAGCGTTTTTTTTTTAAATACAAGTGATGAGTGCTTTACTTTCTAGAATGCTGCTGTCTCTTTTGGTTTTTGTTTTTGGTGTGGAGAGGTTCTTTTGTTTTATTTTTAGTTTGTTTAACATGAACTGTTTATGTCTTTGGTGTAATTTTCATAGCTTTTGCTTAAAGTTTTCATTATGGCAGGTATTGGATAGATAAGAAGCTGTTGCGAAGCTTCTTAAGTTGTATGATGTAAACTAAGTCTGGAAGTATGCCAGATTGTCAGTGGTTTTAATGGTTTTTAGTTTTGTCTCACTTTGGTTAAAGGTAAATATACCTACTGTTCATTTCCTATAACCATATATTCTAAGAACAAACAAGTGAAAATCTTTGTCCTCTTGTTTCTGCTTATCATCTAGTAATTTAGTTTAAGCCTTTATAGAACCTGAAGTAATTTTGATGATTTCTTTGGTGTAATTGTCCTGATTACTGTGCTTTGTTCACTCCTACAAATGCTTCCTAGCTTCCTTTTCTTTGGGTGAAGCTGTTTTTATACATGTGTTTGAATCATATCACAACATTTACTGTTGTTTGCAGCCTTTCTGGAAGAACTCTTTGCCCAGATCAGCCTCAGTAAAAAGAGAGGCAGAACAATTGTTACTTTACACCAGTTTTACCATTAGGTATCCCAAGCTGGGCTTCAATGATCCTTGTGGGTCCCTTCCAACTCAGGATATTCTATGACTCTATGATATTCTGCATATTGTGACTAGTCATTACAAATCCTTTGGGCATGTCCTATTTGTCTAATTTGTTCCAGAGCTAAATTTTACGTGTTCGTGAAGAACTCTGTCTAGATGTCTAGCTAGAAAATTCTTCTGTTTCTTTCTAGTATGGCAATAATGGAATGAAAATAAGTTGACTAGAAAGAGAGAGGCTAAACTTTAAAACTAAGCCAAGATCAAGATAGGAGAGAATCTTTTCATGGTCCTAAATTGCTCAGAGACACTTATTGTTGGCTATTACTGCTTTTAAGATTAGAAAATAGTACTTAAACGTATAATCAAAGAAGTTAATTTGATTGAATCTTATATCTTTTGAGATGCTGTATGACTTTCTTTTTCCAGTTCTTATCAGAAGTTGTTACATTCTGACAGATCTAACTTATGATTTGGTCCACAGAAAGTAAGAATGGAAGCTCATGCCAAGTTTGCAGTGCTATGGCATCTCACACGTGATCTCCATATTAACAAATCTTCTTCCTTTGGCCGCACCTTTGACAGGTTGGTGATTGCAATTCTGATTCAGTTGAAATAATTTTACTTCAAAATCTTTGATGGTATTATACTGGCCACATAGAGCATTTAAAAATTTAAGAACGACAGTGTAGCTGTGAGAGCAAGGAAGAAGGTCAATAAATGAATTTGTGTTAGACAAAATTGTTTTCACGGTGATGATTATGTAAGCCGTAAATTTTTCTGGAAACTATAAAGAGTGGGAAAGGAATGGTCACAATATTCATTAACCATCACCGTGGCGTGTATTGAGCTTAGTGTCTGAGTTCTTGCTGTGTTTTGATAAAAACAGGAGAGAGAAGTCAACCAAGAGTTGAATTCTATGAAGTATAAAGTAACAGTAAAACTAGAAAAACTTAAGAACAAAATTGCAAGCAAGTGCTAAAATATGAGGCTTTTTGTTTAATCTATGTTCTGTATAAGAGGTCATTTATGGCAAGCAGCAGAGGATTTCTGTTTCGTGTTGGAGTATTGGACTATCTTCTTAGAAAAGACTGAAGATCTAGACTCTGAACTAGTCTTGTCTTCCTCAGCTAGCACAAATGTGGGAAAGTGTTTAGTTAGATTTTGTATTGCATACTTAGCTGTAAGGAGTAGAGTGAAAAGTTGGTTATTTCTTTGTCTTGTGCTGTCACTCATTGCATAAATGGTGATAAATTCTGTGCATACAGCTAAAAGCTTACGAACATGTGCTACTGGAGGATGTAAAACAATAGGTAAAATTCAGTCCAATACATATATTGTTTTTCCATAAGTCTGAAAAGAATTCTTACGGCTAGAACTGTCAAAAGAAGAAACTAATAATAATAGAAACTGCTGAATTTTCAAGTGTATCTGTCCTCTCTGTTCTTGAAGACAAGATCTTTGAATGTTTTCTTTTCCATATATCCTTGTGAATTGGCTTTTAAAGTTGTATATTTTTTAACGGCATACCACTTAAAAGGCAACAAAGGCTCATTCTGCTGATAGCTGTACAAATACTTGATCTGACTATACAACTGCTACTATTAGAGCAACTACTTTAACTGACTTTGTTACTATAGCTCTTTCTGCCCAGTCCTTCATCAGACTAGACTAAAATATAGATCAGGTTCAAAGTTTTGATTCCAAAGAAAATACTGCTTTGTGTGGAGAAGACACTGGAGTATGTACTGACATTAAAATTGGTCATATAGCAGATTAAAATGGGATTACTCTGTGAGTAGTGTACAGTATTCTCTGGATTGATTCTTCTTTTCATTCTAGATCTTTGTTTATCATGCTGGACAGCCTCAATAGCTTGGATGGTTCTACCTGGTCAGTGGGACAAGCCTGGTTAAATCAAGTGCTTCAAAGACATGATATTGCAAGGGTTCTTGAGCCTTTGCTCCTACTGCTTCTCCATCCAAAAACTCAGCGAGTTTCTGTTCAACGAGTACAGGCTGAGTGTTACTGGACTAAATCTCCCCATCACCCTGAAGAAGAAAATGAAAAGCACTTCATGCAGAAGTTCAGCTGTGCTGATGGTATGTATACAAGAAGGCTGTAGGAAGTTCCCTAATTAATTTCTTTGCTTGCTGTTTACATGCAATGTTAAAAACATAGTAGAATTTTTGAGAATAACTCAAAAAGGTGTTGGAATAGCTACAGCTTATATTTGCATTTGTGTGTTTTTTTTCCTAATTCAAGTTTGTGTGTCCCTATTGTTTGAAGTTTTATTGTTCTTAAATTAAAATTATATGCAAATATTTTAATGCAGAGCATTTTCTTACATCTTGCTGAGTCTTGGTAGAACATAAGAATATGGCTTGAAGCTTAACCAAGAATTTAAATGTTTTTATGAATTTTGACCACTGATGTGAGGCTGGCTGAAAACATACCGACAAGTTTTGAAGTTGTTTCCCTGTATTGTGTAATTTTAGTTTAGAATTTACTAATTCTTTTTTTTTGTGAAAACAAAAACAGATAAGACTGGATAATGTTTCATGGAGAATTATGTTGTTTTGCTAAGGTGTACTGCTAATTTGTTTTGTTTTTGTGAATATGTCATTTGCTTATTAACATGTTTTTTCTGCTGTGAAATGGAAAGACACTATTTACCATGCCTTTATAATTTGAAGTCTCAATAATAGTTTAAATTCTAAATTTTAATTCTGAATTCTTATTTTGAAGAACAAAATCTTATATGTATACTTTTTTTGTGTTCTTCTTTGAGCATTCTCCCACATGCCTGTAAGCCAAGGACAACTTATTATACCTAAAGAAGGCAATGAGAAACAACTTGGTGTGGATGAAATGGAGAACTTCAGCCTGACTGTCAACCCCCTGAGTGACAGGCTTTCCTTGTTAAGTACTAGCAGTGAGACCATACCAATGGTTGTGTCTGATTTTGACCTTCCTGATCATCAAGCTGAAATACTGCAGAGTTCTGACTCTGGCTGTTCTCAGTCATCTACTGGAGACAACATCAGTTATGAAGTGGAAACAGAAAGCCTCAGTGCTCAAGATAGCTCTCAGACTCTGAAAGAAGACTCACCTGATGAAATTGTGCAACAAGTGCTTACAGATCTTATATGCAAAGTTGTCAGTGGTCTTGGAGAAGAGGTTGAACCAGTTAAAGACAGCCTACAGTCTGAGGATACTTCATGTAAATTCAGCTCTTTGGATAACTCTGTAGAGGTTACAAAAAGTGATGATCAAAATATTCAAAGTAGCCAGAGTAGTTTACTTAGTAATGACAGCTCACAGCTACTATCAGCCTCAACTGAGACTGGACTTGAGAGCTTAGGAGATGAAATTTCAAGAAATAACTCTTCACCTTGTATTGCAGAAAGCCAGCAATCTTTCTCTGATCTCACTCTTTCTTCCACTGAATCAAAGTCTAGAAAACGTAGCCACAGTAGTATTCAGTTCAGCTTTAAAGGAAAGCTACCAGAAAAAATGTCAGAAAAAGAAACTATTGTTAGAGAGGCTGGTAAGCAACCAGGTGCAAAACCTAAGGTAAAAATAGCCAAAAAGAAAGATGAAGAGAAGAAGAAAGCACAAACAGAAAAGCTTAAACAAACAAATGTCTTCTTCAGTGATGGTCTTGATTTAGAAAATTGGTACAGTTGTGGAGAAGGAGAAATTTCAGAAATAGAAAGTGATGTGGGATCCCCAGGAATGCGAAAATCTCCAAACTTCAATATCCATCCACTGTATCAACATGTGCTGCTTTATCTCCAGCTGTATGACTCTTCAAGGACATTGTATGCTTTTTCTGCAATTAAAGCAATTCTGAAAACAAATCCTTCAGCTTTTGTAAGTGCCATCTCCACTACCAGTGTCAACAATGCATACACTCCGCAGCTTTCATTGCTCCAAAATCTTCTAGCCAGGCATCGAATATCTGTTATGGGCAAGGATTTCTATAGTCACATCCCAGTAGATTCTAACCATAACTTCCGGAGCTCTATGTATATAGAAATTCTTATCTCCTTGTGCTTATACTACATGCGGAGCCATTATCCAACTCATGTTAAAGTAACCTCACAAGACCTCATAGGAAACCGCAATATGCAAATGATGAGTATAGAAATTCTGACGCTTCTCTTTGCTGAGTTGGCAAAAGTGATAGAAAGCTCCGCCAAGGGCTTTCCTAGTTTTATTTCAGACATGTTGTCCAAGTGCAAGGTTCAGAAAGTGATCCTGCATTGTCTGCTGTCTTCTATCTTCAGTGCCCAGAAATGGCACAGTGAAAAGACAGCTGGAAAAAACATAGTGGCTGTAGAAGAAGGCTTCTCTGAAGACAGCCTTATAAATTTTTCTGAGGATGAATTTGACAATGGTAGTACTCTGCAGTCACAACTTTTGAAAGTACTTCAGCGACTGATTGTTCTGGAACACAGAGTAATGACTGTGCCTGAGGAAAATGAAACGGGGTTTGACTTTGTCATAACGGACTTGGAGCACATTGGTCCCCAGCAGCCGATGACGTCTCTGCAGTATTTACATTCCCAGCCAATAACCTGCCAAGGCATGTTTCTGTGCGCAGTGATACGAGCTTTGCACCAGCACTGTGCCTGTAAAATGCATCCCCAGTGGATTGGCCTTATCACTTCTACGTTGCCTTACATGGGAAAAGTTCTTCAAAGGGTGGTTGTTTCAGTGACTCTTCAGCTCTGCAGGAACTTGGATAATTTAATTCAGCAGTATAAATATGAAACAGGATTATCTGATAATAGGTATGTGTATGTAGAGGTATAATCTTTTTAACTGCATTTGATTGTGTTGAATTACTTTACTATCAGATTAACCTGTTTTAAAAAAATGAATCTCTTCTTTTAGACCTCTCTGGATGGCATCAGTCACTCCCCCAGATATGGTACTCACTTTATTAGAAGGGATCACAACAATCATTCATTACTGCCTCCTGGATCCATCTACGCAGTATCATCAGGTAAACTTACCTGGGTGTCTGAGAGATTCCTATGCAGTACGTGTCAAATCAAGTACTGTGATTATGTTAGCAGTTATGAAGATCTGAGTGACAAAACCAACAAATATATTGTCTTAGCTATAAAAATGGGGGTTTATTGACAATACACACATTTCAAACAGAAAAACAAGTTTCTATGGATAATGCTTTTAAGAGAATACTCTTCTATTTGTTTGCTTCTTTTGGTTGTTTGTATTTTGTTACCCTGAAATAACTAAAGTATGAATTCCTTAACTTTAAGACCTTTAAAATTCCATTTTTTAGTGCTGCCTTTGTTGTGTTCATCTTGTGATAGGTCTAAACATTATCCTTCTGCTCCTTCTGTATATTCACAATTTGTCTTTTTAGTCAAGCAGTATTTTTAGATCTGATATTCTGAGCATAGTGTCTGTTAAGAATTTGGTCCAGATTCCATAAGAAGCTTTTGCCCTGTTTTCTCAGTAGTCTTGGTTTTTTTGCTTTTTTCCGTTCTTATACCCCTAGGCTTTCCATTCATTTAAAAGTGACTGATACGTGGGTTTTGTTTATGTAATAAATAATTTTGCCTAGAGTATTAGCTAGACTTAAAATTTTGAAATAATTGTTTTGCAAAGTTATAGGCAGAGAATACAAAATTGATTGCTGTAGACATGAGGACTCATATGGTCAGAGTACATCTGATACTGGACAACTCAATCAAAAGATTCTCTATTATTTTAGTAGTCTCAAAACCTGTACATATTGTAAGAATTACTGAAAAACTTTTGAAAAAGAGTTAAGATTGAGAGCTCCCATGTTAGGTAAGTCTAAATTTACTCTATTTTAAATATGCTGTTTATGTAGATATTTAATACTCCTCTCCTCTTCTCTCCCACTAGCTTTTGGTTAACGTAGATCAGAAGCATTTGGTTGAAGCACGCAATGGGATCCTCTCTATCTTGCATATGATCATGTCTTCTGTGACTTTACTGTGGAGCATCCTGCACCTTGCAGATTCTTCAGAGAAAACTACTGCTGCTGCTGCTGCATCCATTACCACTATTAATCTTGGGTCAACTAAGGTCAGAACATCAGGGACAATATCATTTAAGTTGTTCATTAGTACCTTTGTCAAAATAATTTCAATTCCCTTCCCTTAAAGCTAAATGAAGTTTTTATACCTTTGTCCTCATCTACTCACTCACCCCACAAACAAGGCTTTTATAAATGGGTATTGAATATGCTTTTAAGCTAAAATGTATCAGTTCAATGCAACCTCTGCTTTCTGCAGAGAAAATTAAATCCATCCTGAAAAGATTTAAGCCACCCTTTTTCAACTCAAAAGATATACAATATTAATATAAACTCTTAACAGAAGATAACTCTCCTCTTAAAACATCTAGTACTATATAAGTACACTGAAAACTGGTTCCTTTATTGAAGCAATTCCCATACAGTGATATCACTGCATGGAGAAATGCTGTAGCAGATAGTGAGCTAATTCTCATAAAGAAGAGAACCTGAGAAAGGGGT
The DNA here is from genome assembly GCA_013398955.1 of Callaeas wilsoni. NCBI lineage: Eukaryota > Metazoa > Chordata > Aves > Passeriformes > Callaeidae > Callaeas > Callaeas wilsoni. Next base: position 44,294 of record VWPU01020217.1, read on the forward strand.
CAAAATAAGACTATCCTAAGAGTGCTGCCTCACCTTATCATTTCAAACTTCTTATATTTCATGGTATTAAACAGGAAAACATAATTGAAATTTGAAATATTATTTTAAAATAACATTTCCTCAGTTAATTTGAATACTCTTAGATATTGTTTGTGATAATGCCATGTTACATCCTTTTCAACCTTTGTCATTCAGGTTGAAGGAATAATGCTCCGTGTCTTTGCACAGACAGCATCCATGGTGATATTTGTGCTGCTTATAGTGTTTTCTACTCACTGAAAGGATGAGGACATGTACTGCTTGATGACCTATAATACCATGAATCTTCAGTGGAAAAAAAAAGATTAACTTCTGTACTCTGGTTAAGCTTTAAGTTTTCTGTACTTCTCAGCTTTCTTTATATTTACCCAAATCTGCATTATTCAAAAGATTATTCAGCATGTTCTGCTTATGAAAAAGTCCAGTCGGAATTCAGCTTATCTGGTGTAGTATTCTGTTTTTATAAAAGTTAGTGATAGTTGCCATCCAAGTACGGCCTTGTAGCTAGCTGTTTTGAAGATAATGCTGAGGTGCTTATCTAAAGGAGTATGTATTTTGCTTTCATATTTCAGAATTTGAGGCAACAGATTCTGGAACTTTTGGGTCCAATTTCAATGAATCATGGTGTTCACTTCATGGCTGCTATTGCATTTGTATGGAATGAAAGGAGGCAGAACAAAAATACCTCTAGGACAAAGGTATGCCTATATTACAGTGGTCACTTCAAATAGTGGTAATACCTTTAAGTAATTTAGTGTTAGAAGGAAATTCAGACATTCCAGTGAAAAAAATACAATGAAGTATGGACAATATTTGTATTTCTAATTAGCAACTGTACTGTCAGGGGGTACCGCTTGAGAATGGGATAATCTTCCTGAGTTCTTCAGGGGAAGAGTAGGCGATACCAAGTCTCTAGATGAACTGTTAGTTGGTATCATTTCCATCCCATGAGGACAGCTGCCTTAGTTTTGGCATAGCCATTGTCTGTGGTAATAACCTGTGACATACATCTGATTCTTTCAGGTTATTCCTACAGCAGGTGACGAACAACTTCTGCTGGTCGAGCTGGTTCGCTCTATCAGTGTTATGAGAACAGAGACTGTCATACAAACAGTGAAAGAAGTTCTGAAGCAGCCTCCAGCTATAGCAAAGGACAAGGTATGGAAATTGTAGAGATGCTATTGATTTATATGACATCCTCTTAATGAAGCTTAGAACCCTGATGATATGGGTAATTGATTGAAAAGCTGAGCAGCACAATGTGAAAATTTTTGTTATATCTAAGAGATAAATGAAGAGAAGCATAACTTTACAGAGAGGTGTCTGAAAGGACATTTCTAATATTCTATTAAATTAAGCTATATATTTAGACATTGCAGTGACATTATAGTATTGTGAGTTTTGCCCTGATGAGGGGAAAAAAAGGCCACTTCTTTCTGATGACACAGGTTTCATATCTTTTTCTAGAAACATCTTTCACTGGAAGTCTGCATGTTGCAGTTTTTCTATGCTTATACTCAAAGGTAAGAAAAGAAACTAAGTTTTATTTCCATCATCAGGAAGCAGATGAACAATTTGTATATTTTACATGATTTTGCATAGGATGAGGAATAGTCTGTGTAATAGAAATAGTGAAGAAAGAATGGGTTTGAACTGTAGGTTCATTAAAAAAAGGTGCTTTATTTTGTGAATTCCATAGTATTGCATCACCTTTCTTCCTCCATCTAAAAATCCTGCAGGTAATCTGCCCCCTGCCCAGAGAAAGCTGATCTTAATCGTGCTGTAACTCACGGCTACCACTCCAGCCTTGGAATGACAATCATATCTTTTGAGAATGCTCTTCTTCTGCCTTCATCTGTTTCTTAATGACTTGATGTAACAACCTAGTATTAAAATAATTTATAAGGGTGTTGATTCCCCATATCTGACAGGAGAATTGTGGTGTAGAAAGAAATTGGGGGAATACCTGAGGGAGATAATGTTCTCATCATTGATATTGCTGCTCTCTCTCCCTTAGAATTCCAGTGACCAGCTTAGTAGACAGCTGGGCAGCACTGCTGCTTCTGTTAAAAGATTCCATACAGGTTGGTCTTCCAGCCCCGGGACAGTTTCTCATACTTGGGTAAGTGCTCCTGATATTTGCTATTTCCAAATAAGCTCAAATGTAAATGTGTGAAATCATACTGAAATGTTAGTGTTTTTAAATCTCTCTTACATTTGACTGGTAGAGTTATTGCCTAAGTTCTGTGGGTCTTATCAAACCAGCTTCTTCTCTGAGGAATGGTTACATATATTAAATTTTATATTATAGTAAGATATAAGGCATGACCTTACCTTAACGATTATTTCAGTGATTCAGGCTCTTTGAGCAACAGATGTAAGTTTCTGATTTTTCCTAGAAAATAACAACAATGACTGTTTCTTAGGTATTTGAAACCCACTAGAATGGGCTGAATTCTCAGCACGGAAACAGTTTGTGGATTGTTAGAAATATAATATTGAATATTATTTTCTGTGTAATGCTTTAAGGACCATTTTCCTCAATAGTTTGAGTTTATCTTCCCTAGTAAACTGTCTCTAAAAATACTTTTGTATATAATCAAGTAAAACATGTTCTTGGTAAACTCTTATGATCAAAATTTTCTTAAGGAACTTGAAAAGAACTTTTCTGGAATATTGATAAGTAGCAATCCCTGAGGGTTTAGTGAATAAATATGGTGCAAATAAATGTCTTCAGATTTGTCCTAACTCTGGAAACTACTGAATAATGTATTATGAGAAGAAAACCAATATTTACTTCTATATTTTTTCAGTGTTCTTAATGAGTTCATCATGAAAAACCCAAGTCTGGAGAATAAGAAAGATCAAAGAGACCTACAGGTAATAAATTTGTTGTATGTGACCTTTGAAAATATTGAACAAGAAATCACAGAATCATAGAATGGCCTGGGTTGGAAGGGGCCTTGAAGATCATCCAGTTCCCAGCACAGGATATTGACCTCTTGGAGCAAGTCCAGAGGAGGGCCACCAAGTTGATTAGAGCAATGGAACACCTCTCTTAAGAGAAAAGGCTGAAAGAATTTGGTTTGTTCAGCTGGGAAAAGAGAAGGCTTCCAGTACCTGGAGGAAGCCACAAGAAAGACAAAGAGGGACTACTTACAAAGAGCATGCAGTGACAGGACAAGGGGGAATGGCTTCAAAACAAGAGTGCATTTAGTTTAGATATTAGCAAAAAAATCTGTACTGTGGAGGTGGTGAGGCACTGGAACTGGTTACCCAGAGAAGTTGTGGATGCCCCATCACTGGAAGTGGTTAAGGCCACTTGGATGAGGTTCTGAGCAACCTGGTCTAGTGGAAGGTGTCCATGTTCATGGCAGTTGGGTTGGAACTAGATGTTTGTATATACTAGAATTATTTGATACCAGTTCTGTAGTCTGAAATTACTCTTTAATATCTTCTCCTTATATTTACAATTTGTTGGAAAAGCTCTCATTTTCTGTGAGGTTATTAATCACTGATAGCATAGAAGTGATTTGAAAGCAATTCTATATTTGGTTCTGTGGATTTTCTACATGTCAGGACAATGGATACAGCCCTTCTGCACAAAGTTCTTAAAATACTTGGGGTTTTTTTTCTGCCAGGATGTAACACACAAGATAGTGGATGCCATTGGGGCAATTGCTGGTTCTTCCTTGGAACAGACCACTTGGCTAAGACGAAACTTAGAGGTTAAGCCTTCCCCTAAGATTATGGTTGATGGAAACAACTTGGAATCAGATGTTGAAGGTAGTTTCATTTTCATCTTTATTTAAAACAAAACATTAACTTTCATGCTAAAATTAATGAAGAGAACAGCATTGCTGTATTTGAATATATGTAAAATTCTTCAGTATTGTTCCAGCGCTAATGTATCTGGCAAAGCTTGTGCATCTTCAAAATATACATTTTTAAAATATGCTGTAAGGTGAATAATGGCTTGAGAAAACTAACTTTGAACATTTTTTTATTATCTTCATTTAGATATGCTGTCTCCAGCAATGGAAACTTCAAATATAACTCCATCTGTTTATAGTGTCCATGCATTGACCTTACTTTCTGAGGTAAATGTTTCCTTGGAGATAATGAATACTGACTTATAATAAACTTTTATGTTGTGAAAAGCTTTGGACTAGAAACTTGGAGAAGGAGATTTAATGGGAAACACTGACGTGAATGGTTTCTGGGTCTTGTCATGTAAAAGTATATAAACCTTTGTTACTAACCCATTGAGATGGATGAGGTGGAAAGCATGGCCTTTCAGATGTGCAGTATAGCCAACTTTTTTGATTGTAAACTTTGTTTACCTTTGTGGTACATCTTATTTACTGCTGATAATTGCAGTCAGTCTTTGAATTTTTTCTTTGTTTGTGGTTTATTCTCCAAAATGCTTTGACCAGGAACTTGTGCTTCTGTGCTTTTACCTTAATGGGTTATTAAAAGGATGGAATCTTTATACTCTGGATTTTGCATGGTACCTGAAATTTGATCACTTCTGTCATAAACTTGAATGTTCAGTAAAGAACATTATACCAAAAAAATGCTGAATGGTAGGTAAAAAGTACATTAAGAATACGTTATAACATATCTTCCTCTCCTTTTGTAGGTTTTGGCTCATCTCCTGGACATGGTTTTCTACAGTGATGAAAAAGAGAGAGTTATTCCTTTGCTTGTAAATATTATGCACTATGTTGTGCCCTACCTCCGTAATCACAGGTACCTTCAGTTTATTGAATTGATGTAGATGTCTACAGCCAGTAGAAGTTTGGATGGTGGCACTTAAGTGGAAACAGGCATGATAAGGATTAGATGTCTATCAAAATTTCTATAAAGCAACAATTCAAAATTGATTTATGTTCACTTTTTCTTTGTTTAGTGCTCACAATGCATCCAGCTATCGAGCTTGTGTCCAGTTATTAAGCAGTCTTAGTGGATATCAGTATACAAGGAGAGCATGGAAAAAGGAAGCATTTGACCTCTTTATGGATTCCAGTTTCTTCCAGATGGATGCTTCATGCGTTAACCAGTAAGACTTACTTCTTCTCACTTATATCGATGGCCCTCACAAATTTTATGTGTTCCATTAACATATGGGCCAAAACTTCCCAGCAAATCTCTATTGAGAGAAATAGAGATTTTCTGTGATTTAGGTGACCACATGAAATGTGAAACTTATATAATTAAATTTCTATGTGCAAATCTGTTTTAAAAAATAAAAATCTTAAAATTGAAAAAAAATTCTGTAAGGAAAATGTGGTTAGTGTTTTGTAGAAACATAGAATGATTTGCATTGCAAGAGACCTTAAAGATTGTCTAGTTCTAACCCACCTGCCATGGGCAGGGACACCTTCCACTTGACCGGGTTGCTCAAAGCCCCATCCAACCTGGCCTTGAACACTTCCAGGGATGGGGCATCCACAGCTTCACCAGGAAACCTGTGCCAGGGCCTCACCACCCTCACAATAAAGAATTTCTTCTTAGTATCTAAATCTACCCTCTTTAAAAGTGGGTTTACTTTATTTTAGAAGTAATTCCCCCTTGTCCTATCAATCCATGCCCTTGTTAAAAGTCCCTCTCCAGCTTTCTGGAGGCTCCCTTTTTTACTGGAAAGCTGCTACAAGATCTCCCTGAAGCCTTCCCTTTTCCAGTCTGAACAACCCCAACTCTCAGCCTATCTTCATAGGAGAGGTGCTCCAGCACTCTGATCATCTTTGTGGTCCTCCCACGGACCCCTTCAAATGGGCCCACATCCTTCTTATACTGGAGGTTCCAGAGCTGGATGCAATACTCCAGGTGGGGTCTTACCAGAGCAGAGTAGAGAGGCAGAATCACCTTCCTTGATCTGTTGGCCACGCTTCTGGTGCAGCCCCGGATGCAGTTGGTCTTCTGGGCTGTGAGCACACGTTGCCAGATCAAATTCAGTTTTTCATCTTCATCCGCCACCAGCCCCAAGTCCTACGCCTCAGGGCTGCTCTCAGTTCAGTTTCTGCCTAGCCTGTATTTGTGCTTGGAGTTGCTCGGAACATTCTGCAGGACCTTGCACTTGGCCTTGTTGTACTTCACGAGGTTCGCATGGGCCCACATCTCTAAACTGTCAAGGTCCCTCTGGATGGCATCCCTTACTTTCTTGGAGAAGGGGGTTCAAGAAACACAGTTTCAGATCAAATACCAAGTAAATGTTACCTTATGAAGCAGAGAGCTTGGACTGGAAGCCTTAGCCTAAACTGAAAGGGCAGAAAGTTTTGCGAATATTACTGAAAATTCTTGCTTTTTTCTTGCTTTGCTGATTTGTATACAATTTTTCTCTTTTAGTTGGAGAGCTATTATGGATAATTTGATGACACATGACAAAACCACATTCAGAGATTTGATGAGTAAGTATTGATATAGTAGTGACTTTTCTGCAGTATAAACATTAAATAAATGGAAAGCAAGTATCTTACAGAAAACATTTTTTCAACATTTATTCCAATTTGATTTAATCAGTGTTTTTCATGTCTTCTTTGACTGTTTGTTTCTGGAGATCCATAAATAATCCGAACTGAGAGAATTTGATACCACCCTGGCACACAGTGAATTTTGCCTATATGGCAAAGCTGATTAAACAAAGTGGATGGGGGGGTGGTTTTTGGTTTGTTTGGGTTTGGTTTGGTTTGGTTTTGAAGATCTGACACTAACTATGCTTAAGAAAAATTGATTCTGCACATTTGAAATTTCTGAGCATCAATACATGCAAATGATATTTTAAAAAAAGGCTAAACTCCCTCCCAAAAGCCCCTAAACCCAGCCACTATTGTATATACTTACAAATTTTCTTTCAACTTGTGTTTTGAACTTCTGGTTACAAATTCGAGTTGCAAGCCATTCATCATCTTAACATCTGCTTTCAAACTCTACTATTGCAAAGAAAGAGTTATTTGTGCCTTAAAGTGAAGCGGAAGGGAAATTCCTAAGCTCTTCTGTGCACTTTCCCTTTTCTGTTTCAGCACGAGTGGCTGTGGCCCAGAGCAGCTCCCTCAATCTGTTTGCTAACCGAGATGTGGAGCTGGAGCAGCGCGCGATGCTCCTCAAGAGACTCGCCTTCGCCATTTTTAGCAGTGAGATAGACCAATACCAGAAATACCTGCCGGACATACAAGGTCAGTAAAAATGTATCTTTTAGTGGACTTCTTCCTGTTAACTGTGGAATGCTTGTATGACAGAGTAACAGCAGGTTAAATCTTTACCCTGGAATATCAGTGTGCGATACTGTTTCTATAGCTGAAACAAAGTTTCTGCAGATGTTGGTTAAAATGTTTTCAGTCTTAAATGGCTGCAAAATACGCGGATTTTGTAATTGCCAGTTGACTTCAATCCAGATTATTTCAGTGATCTGTAATTTTATCTCTTGATCAATATCCTCGAATACCTGCACAATATGTTTTGACACGAAAATCTGAGGTATAAACACCTATCAGTTAAGGATAAATACGAAAACTGACCTTGACATTTTGAATTCTTGACTTCTTTTGCTGGTGTTTTTTCCTCTGTTCAGTTTGTGTCCGAGTTATCATTGAAGTTGATTTCTTACAATGACATTAAGTGACTGGGAATGGGAACTGCTTGGATCTTTTTTTTAAGATGATGCAAATAGTTACAGCAGCAGTTTTTAGATGTATTGTCTTTTCATGCCATTAAAGGGACACTTTGGTCTCCTCTTCTATTTGGAAAATCAATTGCATCATCTTTTTTGATTCATTTGTTCCGGGATCTACTTTTTGTAAAATTATTTGGTTTGTTGGTTGGTTTTTCCTTTGTGGTGGTTTTTTAAAATTTTTTATTTCCAGTCAAGTCAGTCAGTAGCTGAGATTACTATGTTCATGGAATCAGGTGATTTTACTGATCTGAGCTGCAACATGCATGTGTGTTGATTTGAATGAGAAATTTCTTTTTGTCTGCCTCTGTATATATTGAATGCCTAGAGGCAATCATAGTTCAATAAAACTGTATTATCCCTTTGTAATTTCTCATGTACTATGATGGTGCAGTGTTTTAATAATAATAACACTTCCAAATTGTTCAGGCTGTTTTTTTATTGTTTGGAATCTGTTAACTCCTCCTGTTGTAATGGGTGAAACTCTGCTTAAGTTGAGCAAAGTTCCCAGATGCACTATTGCATTTATGTAGAGAACTTAACCAAAATAGGCAACTGCACTGTTTAGAGGTTTCTCTCTTTTGTTCCTTCTTTGGTGGAGGGGTTATTTTTTTATGTGACAGAATAAAGCTAATAAAGTACTGGAACAGTAACATGGCAGATAATTAAAGTTAAAATTGAAAGTAAATGCAGGAAGGAGAAAATTGTCATTTGAATTATTCTGAACTGAGGGACCCTTCTTGGCTTTTTGTTTCAGAAAGGCTGGTAGAAAGTCTCCGGTTGCCACAGGTGCCCACTCTTCATTCCCAAGTGTTCCTGTTTTTCAGAGTATTGCTTTTAAGAATGTCTCCACAGCACCTTACCTCACTTTGGCCAACAATGATCACTGAACTGGTGAGTGCAGGTGTCATTCATTATTTCATTATCCTCAAGATTTTTAAGACAATCTCTTCTAGAGATTGTGCATATAAATGTGCAATGGACACAAATTGAAAGCTGACTTATTTTCATAGTCCTGGTGTCTGTTTTTTGTGATGAAATTGTGTATCTGTTGGTTTACGCTATTTCTGCTTTTCAGCTGTCTCCTGAATTAATTTTCCATTTGCCCTCATTGTTCCCTACTGAATCCTACTTAAATTTCTGCTTATGTATGTGTACACTCTCCACTATTTCCACTCCTGCTATTCTTTTTCAGTGTTCCCTGTTTCTGCTTTCCTGGTCATTCTTCCAGCAGTGCGGATGAGAATCCATGTAAAGGAGTCAGAATACATGTTTTATTGGCAGTTGATGGTCATTCAGGTCACATTGTGGCTAAATTTTGTGACAGATTTATACAAGGCTTGGTTCAGATTTCTTCTTTCTCATTTTACTCTTCATAACAAAACAGTAAAAATATCTCTTTCCAGAGCTCCTACCTGCAGAATCTCCAGTGTTGGCTGTTTGACACACTCTTTCGGGTTTCAGCTTTGGCAGTGGGAATGGAGGAGAGTGGCTGGTGCATGCTGCGGTCCATTTAGCCTGTTATTCAAGGAGTTCCCAAGGGACTGAATAAGAGGGAGCAAACCAGAATCATTGCTGCAATGGTTTTGGTTTTTTTTTTTCAATCTGCAGGTGCCTAACCTAGCCCTTGAATAACCACAGATATAAGCAATAGAAGGAGAAAAGCTATATAAAATATTTTAAAGTGTGTTGTTTTAGCAATAGATGCATTTAATTTTAAGCCTGTCAATAGTATAAATTCTAGAAAACCCATTTTACTCAGTGTAGCCTTCTGATTCCTGTGCTGTCCCCTGGCCTTTACACAAGTTACTGCAGTCTTGGAACTACTTTCAGTTTGCAGGACCATGTTGCCTCTGGGAATTCACACCTGAGCCTGACTGCTCCATTAAATGATTCTTTATTCTCATTTTGTTAACTCTTGCTCTGTTTCTAAATAGTGGAGCCTTTGAGAGCTTTCCTGGCCATAAAAGAGACAGTTCTTTTGGCCTTTGTGTTACTCGGGTTATGTATAAGGGATGAAAGAGCTTTAGGGTTCCAGTGTCCACTCATACAGGAGTGGAAATAAAGCTCCAAACTCTTTGTCTAAGGCTTATTACTTGGGCAATTCTATAGTGTTTTCCCAAGTCACAGTCCATTAAAAATGATATTAAAATGTAGCATTTGATCTTCAGGTGCAAGTGTTTTTACTGATGGAACAGGAGCTCACTGCTGATGAAGACATTTCCAGGTAAATGTATGAACTTCCTGCTTGTTTAGCTTTATAAAGATCCCTTGGTATGCTGATGAGGAGTTGAGTCATTCTTTAGAATAATTTGTCTTAGAGTTGTTGAGCTCAAATGAGAAGGACAAGTAAAGGGTAGTTCAGTCTGACTGCAGTACCAGAGACAGACAGTTCAGGACAACACAAATAAAGCCCTGCTGTCAGATTGCTCATAAATCACTAAGGGAAATTATACAAGTGTCTGAGTTCTTACAGTGTCTGCCTGACTAAAATTACAGTGCTGCTGCAATTAAATTATGCATGGCATGACCTTTTCTGTGTCATACACTTATTCTAATAAGACTGATGCACTTTATTTTGTTTAAATAAAAGCACACTTTCCTCTAGTATTAGAAAAGTGAGGTAGATAATTTTTCTTGTTTTGTTATCCATTTTTATCTCATCTGTTTTCTGTACAGTGTGATCCTATTTCAGTCAATGCTAGCAGCAGAGGCAGATTTCAATGAGCCACAGTTATTTGCCAAAGTTTTGCTCACTTTTTTCCTAGGTTCTCTTTGCTTATTTGGAGAGTTTTTCCCTCAAATAAAGTAATATCAACATAACTGGCAATTTTAAACTTGATTTGAATATCTGGGAATAAGATACAGTGCAATACATTTATTATATATTGACATTTTATCACATATATATATGCATACGGAGCTGCATTCATAGCACAGACTTGTGTTCGGATTTGATTTATGAATTCAGGATTATGCTGGTAAATAAAGAGTTGTGTGTTTGTAAAGGCAAGTAAGAAAAATAAAGTTTTCATTGTGGCAGAAGGTTGTTATGACTCACCTCCCTGCTATAATATATTTTAGAACTTCTGGCCCATCTGTTGCTGGTTTGGAGACAACTTATACAGGCGGCAATGGTTTTTCCACGTCCTACAACAGCCAGAGGTGGTTGAACCTGTATTTGTCTGCTTGCAAATTTCTGGACTTGGCTCTAGCTTTACCATCTGAAAACCTGCCTCAATTTCAGATGTGAGTAGAAGACATTGTCATTTAAGTTTTTGGATGTTTTTCCATGCCTCTTGGTAAAATTCTAGTGTCTAAAAAAGTCTTTGGTTTTCTGTTTCCCTTCTTTCTTTGCACTTTCAGCCAAGGCAGCCCATAGTTTGTTCCCTCACAGTATCTGAGTGGCCCCCAGGGCAAATGATGCTGCATATCAAATTAGTTGAAGCTGGTTTGATTTAGCCTGTGGCAAGAGATTTGCCACACTTGAGAGGTCATCAGTAGTAGTGATTTATTCAAGTATTTTATTTTTAAAGTACTTAGTTGCAGTAGTGCCTAAGAACTCAAAATACACCCACCCATCCGGGTGAGTAATGCATGAGATCAGAGGACTGCGTGTCATCTCAGCATGACTTGCTTAAATTATTCTTGCACAGTCTGTCTGGAAGATGTGGCAACAAACCTCCTTAAAAAGGGGATCCCACAGGTTTTTATTGGTCAGTAGTAGGCACATGTGCAAACTGCTTCCTCGGTGCCTCTGCAATCCTGTTCCATTGGAGAAAAATGAATGCAAAACAATTGTCATTTGCTGGAGATCCTGGGAATGAGAGGCCACGATAAACAAAAGAAAGTACCTTGTTTCTTCCTTTACACTGCACAATGGTGACTCTGTGAGAGCTTCTGCCCTGGCACAGCTCTGTAGACATTTGGTCAGCCCTAATTCTCCTGTAGTTTAAAAGACACTCATGTGTGTTGGAGACTGGAAGGATTTGTGCACATTGCGTCAGGTTGTGCCCTGCAGTATTTCTAAATCTAAGGTTGAAGGTTGTTTTCTTTTATTTTTTTCTTGTGAGGGATGACTTGGGTTTCTTTTTTCCTCCTTCCTTCTCTGATACTTCACCAGGTTTCCTCATCCATTCATATTTTTGATTGATCAGAAAAGCCTGCATATTCAGCTAGGATAATGTCTGCTTGTGTTATCTCATGGCAGGTATCGTTGGGCTTTTATTCCAGAAGCATCAGATGATTCGGGCTTGGAAGTACGAAGACAAGGAACACATCAAAGGGAATTCAAACCCTATGTGGTGCGTCTGGCAAAGCTGCTGCGAAAAAAAGCAAAGGTATGTTGCTTTTTTCTTTTGCTTTTCACTGAAAAGTTTCAGGTACAGTAACTCAAAGCAGTGTTTGGGTTTGGATATTTTATTTTTTTATAACAATGAAGAGTGGAAAGAATTTTTTCTAGTGTAGGAGATTCCAGCTAGAGTAAGTCAACATCAGGCAAAAACCACATGTAAGTATAAAAAACAAAGAAATCAAACAAACAAAACAACCAAGGCCCAAACCAAACAAAAAGGCCCAAAAATTAATCAAACAGACAACAGAAAAGTTAATAACCTGCTATGGTCAAAATGATTATGATCACTGACTTTGGATTTCTAAATTAAAAGTATTATTTAAATAAAAAGTAAAACATGCTCTATTATCTAATATATTTTAACATAAAATCACTTTCAGATAGCCAGTCATATATGTAGATACTAGTCTGACTACCAACTTTTTGAAGTAGAAAGCCAGTTTTGTTAATAACAATCAAATATTTTAAAAACTGTTACATTCCTAAACATGACAGAACCAAGAGTGTTGAGACTGAGCAGAGCCTGGGACTGTGATGAACAGAAGAAGGCAGAGATCTATAGAAACAGTTTTGGGGAAATCTTGGCTGCACAGTTTGTAGAGTGGGAGCAGAATTAGGGTTGTCATTGTGTTGGTGCATGGGGTGTATTAAACCCCCAGTTTGTGGGGTTGGAGGCTCGATCTGCTGATGAAGCCGACGGAAGCTGGCCAAGCCCTGCCCCAGGGAGATCCCTTCTGCTGCCACAAAGTCAGAACATTGCTCTCAGATATTTTTCATGCTCCTGCTGTGAGAACAGAGCCTTCCTGGACCGGCAGTTCACTGGGAAATGTTGTTGGTGAGCTGGGGAAGCAGGGCCATATGGCAGAAAGTGTCGAAGTTTTTTTCTCAGGTTTCTCTCTGTATAGATGGCTTTGTTAGGACTGTAACATTGGCAGCTTGCTGTAGCTACTGCATTTACAGTCTCTGATGTCTTCAGTGAGTAAAGGAACTACTGCTGAGATACAAGTAGCTACATTGAATTTAGGGATAACTTAGTTGCAGGAGATCTGAACTATTGAAGAAAGCCTCACAATTATGGGGGATAAAACTAGTAACTGGAGCCTATATGCATTTTGCATTTTATCATTTTTGAACCACGAAGATGAGACTAAATTTCTCTTCTTGCATTTATAAAGGAGTAATGAGTTTTAACTGCCTGCTCCTCAGGCATAGCCTTCAACCCTGGTGTTCAATGTAGTATCTGTTAGAAAGTTGTCACACTCCAAGTAATCTCTGTGCATGAACTTACACATGATATGTGATTTATAAATATACATGCTGCTGGTAAGTACTGTATGCTGAGATAGATGCCTGAAGTCAGGGCTCCCACAGTATGCTTCAAGAATTCAGAAAACTTCTTGGAATTTCTGGAACCCCTTAGTCATGGCAGCAGTTGCACACTGAACCATAGGTAGGTGTATGATGATAAGATAAACATGATATAATGAATAGTGACTTCAGGCCATTTCTTCTTTATGCAGAGGAGAATACTGTTGCATATAGCTGTGGGGTTTCTTAGAAAAGAACTGAGAAAAATGGAGTGGATCTTAAATTTTCCTTCAGGGCACTCTGACTCATTTTTAGATTCATGTAGTAGTACGGTGTTGCTCAAGTTCTGGTATCTGAGGGAAGCGTGCTTAAAACCTCCTTCAGCAGTGCTGGAAATAAACAAAGACACAAGCTGGCAGTGCTGTTTTTGTCTAATAGTGTCTTGGCCATACTAGCTTGAGTGCCATTTCTGGATCATGGACTTGTCAGGGTGGGTGATTTTTCTAGCTGAAGCACAGCACCCAACCAAGCAACTGCACGGCCTTCACGGCAAAGTATTATTTTCATATATGAAATGCAGTCTGAAAGTTCTCCTCTTTCCTTCCACAGGACAAACAGGAGGACTTTAAGACGGTGGTTTTGGAGGGAATGGAGATGGCCAAGCATCAGGTGAGGGTGGCCTTTGATGCTTGAGTTGCGAAACAAGCTTGCCATAATAATACCATCACCTCAAGGCCCTGGGCACTGTTTAGAATTCAGTAAAAACTAAGAGAGATCAGATTTGTTACAGAACAAAGCTGAGAGAATTTTGAGGCATAAGGACCTTTATTTTTATAGATAAATTTAATTTTTAAAAAAGGAAAAGTTTTTAAGTTGGTTTCCTGTACAAAATAGATTACAAAAAGCTAATGTTAGTTCTAAGAATTATGATTGCAAATCATTTTAAAATTAAATCATAAAATAATTTTTGTTGAACTGCTGGTGTGAAACACACAATCCCTGGCTGGTCTGCATCAAATTAACTGTTGTTTTAAGCATCTGTGGAATTAGTGGTGTTTGCTTAGAGAATACTGCCATGAGGAAATGGCTTGGACGGGTCGTATTTCATTGCTCAGAGTTGGAATTTGCACATGCGCCCCATTTGGTTGGCTGCTGTGTGACACTGACACTTGCTGCGTGCTGGGGGCACTCCCTGCTCACCACTGGGTAATGCTAAGCATGGTACAGAAACAGTATGGAAGAAATTTTTTCTCTGTGAATACAATGAGAAGTTTTTTAAGGAGAAACTCTAAAAATTGGTAGCTTCATTTAAAGAAAGAGGCATCAACAACTCCTTCTGTGTTGGAAATGTAGTATTCCCTTTGCTGTGTTTCAGTGTGAGCCTTTCTTTTCAGAAGACTTGTAAAGCTAAAATAGTGATCTCCTGTGGCAGGGAGCCAAGCCACCAGATACATTCATATTGAATTTAAACCTAATTGGAGTTTGCAAAATGGGTACCCTGTAGACTTCTGAGTTGCAGGACAGTTGCTTCATTTAAAGGGAAAAACCTGTATTTGTTTAAGTATCATGTCTTGAAAAAAATCTATTTGCTCAAAGGCTGTGCAATCAGTGATCCTTACCTTATGCTCTGTTCCCACTGCTGTCCTTTCTCCTTCATTCTTTCATTACCAAGGGAACCACCCACCTCGGCCACAGGCACTGCCAGGGCAGTGGGACAGAGGTGCTGGTCAGGGGTGGATCCACAGGTGGCTCCTCTTGGTGAGGCCTTTGTGCTTCTTTTCTTCTTTCTTGTAGAATAAAATCCAGTATTGCTGGAATTCTACTTCATGGTAGAAGCTCTCTGTACTGGTTTGTCAGTAACAGTACAAACAAGGTGTTTCTAGTGGTGGTAGTACCTTACTGCCTAGATTTGAGTATGGTTTTTGACTCAGAAAGGAAATAGGGAAGAACTTTATAAGAACCTGGATGTTGGTGCTCAGGTATTTCAGTATTTCATATATTTAAGGCAGCCCTAAGCAGGGTTACAGCAGTGTGCTACTGCTGGTGAGCATCTGGTGTGTGACTGCTGCCTCTGCTTGTGGGGTTCCCGAAATTCTTTCCTTTGAAATTCCCCCCATGAAATGCAAGGAACATCACTGAGTTCTTCCGAGACTACACAATGAGTAACTGAACCATTTTCCTTTGAGAACAATTTCAAGTGTTTCTCGAACATCCGTGTGTTATTTGTGATACTAAAAACAGCATTTCTTTTTGCTCTTCCTGAAAACTCTGAACTCAAGCTGCAAAGTGAAAATCCTTTTATCTATTTTGACCTCCTCTGGGGTTTATCATCACTGATGCTGGCAGTATCTGCTGGTGAAGCGTGTGTGTGTCACCAGGGATGAGCCTGCTTTGGAAAGCAGCTGAAGTAGCTCCCAACTTCCAGCTGTCACTGGCTTGGGCCATTTGTGTTGCCCACAGGGTGCTGCCCAGGAACAGCTCCACACGGCTGCGTGGTGGAGGCTGCCTTGCTTTAGGATAGCCCTCGGTTGAGGTATTGGACTCGAATGCCCACTGCAGTTCTTCTATTAGCATCAGCGGACTGCCACCCATACACTCCTAGCCACTGCCTCTGTAGGGCATGGTGAGGTGGAGCAGAGGATCTGCTTTGGAAGCTACACTTCAGCATTTGTGTGTTTTGTGGATAGGACAAATATTTTTGTACTTTAGAAGAGTACTATATTATACATTAGTCTTTTGGTTTTACCTATGCTTTTCCTGTTTTGTCCTGTATTATTTCTCATGTCTCTATATTTGCAGAAAAACCCAGAGGAGGATGGCTCAGGGAAAACACTAAGCTGGGAACCAGGTCACTTGCTTTTAACCATCTACACCGTTCGCAGCATTGAGCAGCTCTTGCCTTTCTTCAATGTACTCAGCCAAGTTTTTAACAGCAAAGTCACAAGCAGATGTGTTGGACACTCAGGGAGCCCTGTCCTTTACCCCAACTGTTTTCCGAGTAAAGACATAAAAATGGAGAACCTCAAGACCTTCTCCAGCAAAGCAAGACAGAAGATAGAAGAAATGGTTGAGAAGGATTTTCTTGAAGGCATCATAAAATCATGAACCAAACTGGTACTCAGCCTATATGTAGTGTAACTATCTAAATGAAATACTGTATCTTTCCCAGTTGTATAGTATTCTTTTCTTATTTTGTATGTAATGAAATACTTAATGTTGTATTTAAGTTAAATATTTGTAAATAAGAGAAGTTCTGGATGTGGCCTGAATCAAGTTTAAATATTGGTGGCTCATATTGATTATGGTGCCTACTATTTACAGTAAATGTTTTGTTGTCTTGAGTTCTGTCTTTAAAAAAAAAAAGGAAAAAAAATACAAGGTGCACATTTTTTCAATTTGTTTCCAGTTTATTTTTGTCTTTTTTTTTTAAGATCTATGGGAACTTGTGCTTATTTAATAACCTGTAAAATGCTATTATGGCAGGAGTTAATATAGGACTACAATGAACTGTTTGTCAGAGGTAGACACCCTGAACCAAAGTATGCCAAGAAGGATACTGGTGTGTTTAAAACATTGCATCCTGTTGGCCCAGCCCCTTCATGGTGCTGGGGAGCAGTTAAGGCCACAGAAGACAAACTTGTCTCTGTCCCTTCCCTCTCAAGTGTGATTATAAATACTATTACTGCAAATCACTTTCTAAATAATGTCATAAAGTATCTAATGAAGATAATATTGCAATAATAGATTATTATCTGCAAATATTCTTTTTCATTATATTGTTTCCCCCTCAAAATGAGGTGAACTGAATCTGAAGACTAGTGACAGCCTCTGTCTTACACTGTTTGCCCACAGATGACTGGGCTACTGGGAGAAGGTGGGGATGATGATCCTGCAGCAGCCACTGCACTGCAGCCACTGTGAGCACAGTCACAGCAGAGCTCCGGTCACCCAGCCATGGCCAGTGCTCTGAGGGGGGGAGCTGGATTTCAGGCACAATGTGACAACGAACTAAGCTGGGGCAGGGAGGGGCAGAATTCCTTCTGGACATGGCCATGGCTTGTCAAGAAGTTAGACAAACTCGGGGAGGGGAACATTCAACAGCAAGAGTATCTCATTAGGAGGTAAGTTGCTAAAGGAGGTTACTAATAAGTGGAGTAATATTCCACTCAGTTCTGATCAATCCTTGTTACTCCCAGGATGGGTTGGCTCTGTGCACAGCAGCACATGGTAAAAAAAGTAATATTAAAAGATAAGGGAAGCTGTGTGCTTTAACTGCCATTCACTATATAGGCTGGGGTGGTGCTCCTTTTCCACCAGCGAGGTGGAAAACAGCCAGGCTCACTTCATGGGCAAGGGCATCTGCATTCTCCTGTGGAATGTTGGAAAAGTTAGTTATGCTGCTATCAGCATGAGAAGAATAGAGCAAATATGTGATATTAAGGCAAGCACTTTCCTGCAAATGCTCTGTTCCCTATATTGCTCCATCAGCCTGAGGAATACTCTGCCACTGCCACCATGCTAGCAGGGAGAAGTGGGTGGGAGCATGTGAAGTGAGGAGAGCAAGACCACTGCTTTTGCTGTCACCTTTAAGTTCAGATCTGGACTAACTTAACAGCAGCCAGAATTTTTTTTCTATTTTGCCTCTTATGAAATTGTGTAGTTAGGAGCTACTTTGGTAACTTTCTTTTTAACCCTGAGCTCTCAGAAGGCTGGTTGTCTTTTCAAAATCATCTGGTGTTAAATCTGCCTTTATAAACATTTATATTTTCCTTTTGAAGATAAACATTGAGAACATTAAACATTACTTTTCTAAATAAAAGAAAATCCAAAGTGACTTTTTGTGATCACGGTCGTTTTTCCAAATTCAGCATTTGTTAAGCGTGATTAAATGAGGAGTATGGAAGCAGACTTCCTCCATCACCCCCTGCTAAGCAAGACTGTTTAATGTGAACAAGCCCAGTCATAAACGAGTTAAGCTCTGACCTGTGTGTCTGCTTCAGCGTAGACTCTGACAACGTCCTCTGTTCCTGATGGACGGACAAACGCTCGTGCCAGTTTGTACTTCTTTACAAGGGCATCAATTTTCTCCTGCAGCCCCGGGGGTGTCAGCGCTCGCCTTTCTGCATCCGTTGTGTCAATAACGTGCCTGTCTGCAACCTGTGGCATCAGAAACAGGATAAGACAGAAATTTAGGGTTTGATATGTTTGATATGTGCTGTCTGGAGAAGAGTTGTGTGTGGGAGCTAATAAAGGGCTACTCAAACACCTGGGGTCCCTAGGGTCCCTGCTCAGTATCTATTAACCAACTCCTGAGAGGCCTCAGCTGCTCAGTTTAAAAAAGGGGTCAGTTCTGAACATGCCTCCTTGCTCAGACTGAAGTGAAGCTACACCTTCTCCCAGTAGATCAGAAACTTTAACTCTTTCCTCTCATTCATTTAGAGCCCAGAGCTTCCGTACTGTGTCTAACAGAATGCTGCCACATGGCACCTTCTGCTCAAGCTCTTTGTCTGAATGTTGGAAAGGATACAGAAAGCAAGAGCTTGAACATTCAAGTTATACAAAGTGGCACAGCAAGAAAAATCCAGCTGCCCAGCAGGCAGGGGCCTTAGAAAAACAGGATTTTTCTAATTTCTAAGTTAGAATTTCTTCTTAAGTTAAAATTTGAAGAGTTTTGTTCAGGTTTTCCCATTTAACATTGTTGGCTATTATTTCATCATTTTTGTAAGTCATATTTCTATTTTAGTCCAAGTGAAATTCTGGTCCCTCCTCTGGGTTTTTTCCCAGCTTCTTTGGCCTACTGCTGTCCTTTAATGGTCTGTTTCAGCTTTAAAATAAAGCTTATCAAAATGTGTGCAGGCAAAAGATGCTGTGAGCAGGGCCTGCAGAGGCTGCTGTAGCCTGAGCCAGCGCGGCTGGTAACCCACCTGGACCTTGAGCAGCCGATTGGGAAGGTCAGCGTAGAGGGCATCCCACTGCTGCACAGTCAGGCCCTTCAGAGCCAGGACTGCTTCAATAACCAGCATGTCCGAGACAGCATCGCCAACAGTCTGCCAACAGGGAGGGAAAACACTGCAGCAGTGAACACAGGGAGGCAGGATTTGATCAGTAAGCTTCCAGCAGCAGCCCAACAGGAGCGCACAAACAGGCTAACAAACCCTGCCAACACAGTGATTCAGTTCCCTCAGTTTTTACCTGATTAATCAGGTCAATCATGTTTTCAAGCATCTTTGCTGCTTCTCTTTTTTCATCATCTTTCTCTTCTTTTACCAGTTGTCGTATTTTAGTTTCAGCAGCTTTACTAAACAATACCTAGAAGAAAAAGATGAGAGCTTGTCAAGATGAAACCAGGATATGTGCAGTAGTGAGGAAAAAACTTTCACCATCTAAGCCCAAACAGTCAGCACTAATGTTTGCTACCATGAATTCCCATCCCCTATAAAGCACAGAGGAGCTGGTGGTAATGCTGTGATAAAGACAGAGTAAACAAGTCTATTTTCAAACGAGAAAATGTCTCGTTTCTAAAACTAAGCAGAAAGTGAAAAGACTTCCTTCTCCAGCTAATTTAACTAAAATTTTGTACATAGTGGCTGATCGTATGCATTACATGCTCATACTTACTGTGCCGTGTCCATTTGCCTCAAAATAAACACCCACATCAAACTCCTGGGCCTTGTGGTGCAAGTGTTTCACTCCTGTTTTGACACAGTGCACAGGTACCTGCAGCCCAAGGGTGTGCAGAGAATGACAACAAGGTTTCAGACTCTCCTCAGAAGGTAAAACTGAGCACCAACCCAGAAGGACTGTTGCAAACTAACCCATGTTTCATGGCCACCGAGGCCCCACAGCTAAAATACTCCACTGTTTCTGCAGACCCAACTAAAAAAGGTTTCATTTATTCCTGTGTAAATAAAGGCTAATTAAAGAAATAAAGAAATAAACTCCAAACCTAGAAAAATCCGATTTAGTTTATAGCTTCAAGGAACACGCTAGATTCACATACAACCAGAAATAATACTTTCTCTCAACCCCTGAACATTTACCTTGCTGCAGAAAATGAAACAATCAGTGTCAAAGTATCAAGGAGCCTTTACTGACTCACTTGCAAAGCTATAAAGTCCTCAATTTGTTTAAGTATCAAGGGATTTCATTAAACATTTTTTAAATTAATAAAAGCTGACTAGAACTTTTTAAGCTTTGCTCTCGTGTCTCCTTTGCCACCAAGAATTTAGTAGCTACTGGAGGTTTGAAAGAGTAATTTATTTTTGCTCGATTTTAATTTTCCTAGCAATCATAATGCAGTAGCATGTACTTGAAAAATAAAAAAATGTAAACTACCTAGGAAAAACATGGAGAATACCTTCAGTGTTTCCTGGAGGTAGCGTGTCGAATTCCCATTGGCATACGCTGTTTGTACCACTGCCATCTTGAAGTTCTGTTTCACCTGAGCAAACCAATAAGCCAGGTTTTACTGTCCAAGAGGCACACAGCCAAACAAAAAGGACAAATGGAAGGATAATCAGAATGGTTAAATGTACACTTAAAACTCTTGGGCATCAAGGGAGGCACCAGCTCACTGAGAACTTCTGTATGGTTGAAACAACATGAATTCTGTTTAAGTCTTTGTACATGCCTTATTGATTTTTCTTGGGTCTGGCAGAAGCAGCTCTTCAAGCTTAGACTTTCCAAACCCCTTTTTGGCCACAGGAGTGAGGTACAGGACTGATCTCTTTTTAAAGCTAGTTCACTTTAGGTAGATGTAGAGAGACAACATACCAACCAACACAGCTTCCTTAGACTATTTATACTTTACAAATTAAAATGCCAGCATTCATTTCATATGTTAGAGTTACCTTGGCAAGGAGTTCTTTTAGGAAGATACTAATTAAAGTTGCTATTTTATCTCCATCGATCAGGTGAAAATGGCCAGCTGTGTCCTTATAGTAATAAACGATTCTATCTGCATCACCATCAAATGAGCAGCATCTCTCATTGGGCTTCATGTCCAGCCCTAAAGCACAGAGTTACAAATGCAAGTTAAAGACAGGAAAAGAAACAAAATCAGGTAATTTATTTCAATGAGTGATTAGGAAAACACTTTTTTTTCAGAGCACAGGTCTGCATACAAATGACTCTACTCAGGCACAGTTAAAGCCAGGATCCAGACATGAGGCACAAGCATCCATCCCCAGCAGCTACTGCCACTGTGCTGCTCCCAGCACTGCACTTCTCCAGGACACAACCAGTGTGGGAAGGGGAAGCAACACCGTATCTTGGTGTTCAGATATGGCCAGCAGTTGCAGTGAGAGGGCAGCTGTCCAATGGAAAACTCAGTTTAGCATCAAATAATCTCATATCCAAACCAGCCTGCTCTTCCAGTTCAGGGGTTTTCTTCTACACAGTTCTCAGAAAATTGATTAAAATCATTTCCTCACTGGTTTATGTCAACGAGTCAGCCTGCTGGCACCAAGCTGTTAATTAACCCAGCCCTTCTGCAGGAATCCGGTTGTGTGTTTCCTCATAATACAAAGGGGAGTAAAATAAATAACATTAAGCCAGTCCTGACTGATCTTTGGACTCTGCCAGCTTAACGTTCAGAAGAGACTGTCAAACATATTGCAGCCAGAGAGATACTGCGCTCCTCCAAGCAGTTCAGACTAACACAGAGATGTGCTAAACCTGGCCATGCTATTCCCTCTTTCCATTGCACAAAGAGAACCATTCACGCATTCACTTACTAAGAAACAGGGAGCTCCACTTACCCAAGGATGTGGACCCTTGCCAGACCCTGCAGAGGAGGTAAAGCAACACAAAATTACTGACTACATACCTCCAGGTGGTTTCTGGTGAATTTTCACAAAATCTGCACCACATAAGTGATTGAGTTTCTCCTTGGTTCCATCATTATATATGTGAATTAGCACCTCTTGTGGAAAGTAGGGCTTCATTTCTGATAGTTTCAGGGCTCCTATTCCATTGGCACAGTCAATCTTCAGGTGCCTCTGACTCTCTCCAGAGCAGTGAGACTTAGCACAAGGGAAAAAGGGGCAAAGTGAACTGTTACCCTAGAGAAACCACACCTAGAGCATGCTGAATTAGAAACTTCAGGCCCAAACAGGCTAACAAACAGAAGAGATTCATTTTGTACATTTGCACAAAGAAGACAACACACACTATTCACCTGTTTTATCAGTTCCATAAAAGCTTTGGACAGTTTTTCATAATAACCTTCCAGTGTTGCTTTCCCATATTGCCCTTGGGTGTTTTGACAGCAGACCATGTAATGGAGCTGTGGTGTCGTCACCAGACCATAATCTAGAGTGAAGTAAAAGCCACAATATTCAGAAATAGAATTGCAAATTAATTTTTGCTTAAAAGTTATACAGTAAACAGACAAATGCAGTGCAGGTAACACATATGAAATTTTTCAAGTTGTCTTATGAAAACACAACCCTCTCCTGCCCTGCCTTGCATTAAAGCCATACAACTACCTTGAAATAAGAGCATTACAAGCAATGGAAATGTGTCTAGGCTATTGCTTTAGGGCTACATAAAAGGGTCATATTTACATTAAAAAAACCTTGAAATGAGATTAGAATTGCAGAAGGGTAACCTACCATGGTACTGACCACCTAGAACCTGGATACCATCTATTACTGACTGAGACAGCTTCTCGCTGCTTGGCCTAGAAAACAAGAAGTACAGCTGATAACCTTGGCAAAGGCATTTATCTATGGACTTGGGAAGGAAGCACATGTGGAAGACTCTACAAGATTCCTGCCAATAGATTTAGACTCACTGTGAAGAAATCCATACCTTTTTCTATTGTAGGCAATTCCCAATAAAGTTTGAAAGCCAACATCCCCAGGGATTGCAAACACAAGTAAAGTGCTGGACAGAGGTGGACATCACACAGGATCCACACAAATCCCCCAGACAAACTACAATAAAGGATCCTGTTCAGAAACAGTACTAGGAAGTTCTTGTAGCTATCAGGGAAGCTAACATAGCAACAGCATTAAAAAACTTTTGCTTATTGCCGTTACCATAAATTTCACCACAAAAACAGCATAATCTGTCTGCAGAGGGTAAAACATCCCAAAAGCACCCAAGAAGACAGCACTGGCACCTCCACAGGAGCAGGACACATCTACAGCCTTTTGTCATTACCTGGTGTCTCTACCAATAAAAACCGAGGCATCTTTGTGCAGGTTCACTGCTGCTTTTTGGCAGATCTCAGTTATCACTTTCTGTAATTCTTGCTCTTCTGCATTTGCTAGTTGTGTGGCATACTCTTCCCAGGAAGGGTGCAGCATTTCTCCAAGAGGATCAACCAGCTTTATACCATTGTCTTCCTTAGTAAAAATACCAAAAGAACAAAAAACAGTAAGTCTAAAAGCGGGGAATTAATAAAACCTCTTTGAAGACAGCAAACACATGGTTTGGTCACATTACTTCTTTAAAAGTGGAGAACTTCTGGGATGCAATAGCTTAGCTGTTTATTTAAACCTCCAACAAGCTCCCTAAAAAGCACTATAACCACCATATTAAGTAACCATACCCTCATAATTTCGGTATGAAATTCGTTTGACATTTAAATTACATAAGGGGAGATTCTAATAACCTGCAATGCTCCACAGCAGCAGAAGTCTAAATGCCTGATTTGTAATCACTGCATTTGCATGGTTATTTTTAAAACTTAAGAGATTTTACACAAGGGTTCATCTCTTCTCAAGGTTACTCCTAGTTTTCCAACATTAGAAAGTTACATTGAAACATTAAATGTTTCCTATGTTACACCATTTCCACAGGAGCGAAAATCCCACTTGTGTGTACAGGGAAAAAAGTAAATTCAGATAGATCAGAGATTGTATTTACAGGGAGCAGGCTAAATGCTTTAAGCAGGTCCCAGTGTCTTCAGGATCTGGTCTCTCAGTGCTATGATGAGCTTTGAGTCCAACAAATTGACCACATCTTTCCATCCTTCTACCAAAACCCTTCACATTATTCCACCAAATTGGTCATGTGTTTAAGGAAAAAGCCGTTCTTACTTCAGGGTTGTGAGACGCTGTAACCATGACGCCAATGGTCGCTGTCACGGCTTTGGACCTGAGGATTGCCAGGAGGCCCATGCGGAACACGACGTGATCCAGCTGCTCGGCCTTGGTGCGGAACCCAGCGGTGCCATACTGCAGGGTCAGCCCGGCAGGCTTGGGGTGCAACGCTGAGTACTTTCTAAGGGCTTCAGAATCCATTTCTAGAGAAGGAAGCAAGAGAGATGGAAGTGAGAGAAGACAAGTCGCTGTAACCAGTTTCACGTTTTGAAGCCTGCGGGTACCTTAAAGCGCTCCCATCAATTCCGCTGCTCGACCAGGACCAGTGAAGGAGTCCCTACACTCCCTGGAGAGCACTGGATAAATAGAGCGTGATCAGATATAAGCAGATCACGCAGGGACGAGGCGAGCAGAGCCACGATTCCCAGTCAGATGGATCCAGGGATCT
Source organism: Callaeas wilsoni (assembly GCA_013398955.1). Taxonomy (NCBI): domain Eukaryota; kingdom Metazoa; phylum Chordata; class Aves; order Passeriformes; family Callaeidae; genus Callaeas; species Callaeas wilsoni. Next base: position 69,163 of record VWPU01020217.1, read on the forward strand.
TAAGAAGTTCCCGCAGCGGGAGCTTCCCGTTTCTCACCGTGACATCAGCCGCCCAGTGCGTTCGGCCGCGGCTCCACACACTGATTTCCGAGCCCAAAAGCAGCCTGTCCTGCTCCCCCAGGCCCTTGCAGAGAAACCCCCAGCGGTGCCGCCGGGATGCTGCACCCAGGCGGCGGCTCCGTGCGGACCGGCAGACAGACACCAGGCCGGGCCGGGCGGGGCCAGCCGGACACGCGCCCCCACGGGCGGCGCCAGCAGCCGCCCCCTGCACGGCTGCTTCCCTCGTGAGCCCCCGGCGAGCGCCCGGACGCACCGGTTGGGAGGGGAGGGGAGGGGA
>VWPU01020218.1:0-30813 GCA_013398955.1 Callaeas wilsoni
GGCGTGGGAGGGGGACAGTCCCTTCCTTCGGCCGGAGCGCCGGCGGCCGCAGAGGCCTCGGCGGCCCTGCCCGGCAGCCCGCAGGGGGGCACGGGGGGCAGCGGGGGAGGAGGCGGCGGCTGGGGAGGGTGCGAAGCGCCTGCTGGAAGCTTGGGTTTGTCAGCCGGAGGGGGAGGGAGCGGGGGCGCAGGAGCAGCGCCGGGGGCCACCCCCTTGGCAGGGCGATCGGCCGGAGGGGGCAGAGGGGGAGGAGGAGGGAAGGTGAGGGAAGGCTTGCTGGAAGCGGGAGGCGGTGGAGGCGGGGCGGGCAGGTTGGGCCGCCCGGGGCCGGCTCCCGCTGTGGCTCGGGAGGTGCCGGGAGGCTCCGGTGGGACAGCTGCCCGCGGACCCTCGGCCGGGTGCGAGGGGTTGCTGTTGGCCTTGGCAGCGCCGCTGCTCGGCGGGGCGGAGGGTCTAGGGGCTGCTGCTCGCACTCCGGAAGGCTGCCCAGGCCTCCCTGCTGGAAATCAGATACCACACGTTACACGCCGGGTTTGCGTTCCCGCTCCTCAGACCGAACGGCGACAAGGGCAAGCTCTTCATCTTCCCCTCCCCAGTGGATACCCGGAGGGATTAAACTAATTCACCCTGAGCACCTCATATCCAACAGGCTGCCCAAGCTGTAATAGGGCTTAGGAGGTGCTGTATTCCAGTGGGCACCAGGGATTCTGCTTAGATGTATTCCATTGGGCACCAGGGATTCTGCTTAGTTATATCACGACCTGCTGAGAGACCTTGCTTCCCCTCCCTGTTCCTCAGCTTCTGCAGAATGAAACAATTTAAGAAGAAGTTGCCTTTCTGTGGAGTCTGGGGCCCTTCACACCAGCCTCATCTGCCTGGTACAGCCTGCTGGGCATCAAGAGTCCCAGTGAAAAGTACATGAGGAGTTTGACACACGTCAACTGGCATCCTTCACGTTAAGTACTTGCTTAGGATCAGAAAATTCAGACAAATGTTACAGAAATCTGAACTCCATGGATAAAAGCCAAGTTTTTAAAAGCAATGCCTCAAAGGCTTTCTGGAAGGCACAGGTTCTGGTATTTCCTTTTAAACGGCAAATGCCTGAAGGCTCTTGAGCTTACAAAATGTCTTTTCCTGAGTAAATGTCAAGGATTTATCACAAAGCAAGATGTCAAAAGAAGCATCTCATTCGACACTAACATAGTCTGATAGGCATGGCCATAGTTCTAAGAACAACTCAAAGTAGTTACTGCCACTGAAGCTATGTAAAAAGCCCCATCACACACAGTGCTGTGCATCTTGGGCTTGCCTTTCAGGAGCAAAAAACTTCAGGTAGAGCCAAGTTCTGTCTTTCCGTGCAAAAACCTACTTTGCTCTGTGCTGCCTGAGCAGGCACCAGCTACTCAACAGTGCCAGAGGTCATTACTGTGACTATAAAAGTCATCCCTCATTGGAGCTGGCACTTCTTGAGGTGAAAGCAGCAGTGGGGCTCCCACATGTGCCTTCCTCCTGTCATTGTGAAGCAACAATACCCTTCTTTTTCAGGTCAGTAAATTATCTTGCTGGATCAAAGCTATACTTTATTAAATCCAGAGGGCAAAAATCTTAAATATGAATCTTTAAAGTAATACACAAGACTGTAATATCATAGAAGTATACACTAATGGATGGAAGGAAGTATTACTTTTTAATTTGTGCTGAAACTGGTAAGCTCAGATTTCAATACTATATTCAAGACACAATTAAAAGTTTCCATTAAAATAATGTAAAAAGCTCAGTTAAAGAGATCTATTTAATCTCTTTCTTACCAAGTGCGGAGATAGCTTTTCATTTACATTTTAAGGAATAAAGGCACCTGAGATCTAGAAAGATGGCTTCAATCACATTATTAATTGAGCCCTCCATGGTCACATGATGAACTAGGAATTCAGAACCCCTCCCTTCCCCCAGAAACAGTAAAAATCAATCACTAAAGCTAATCTCAAAGTACTTTCATCCCAAATTACTGCCCCCAGCTATGATTTCATACAAATGAAGCCCTTACCTGTCATGTCCCTCTGCCCTGCTGGTCTGAGAACAGGAAAGCCACCAGCAAATAAACCTCCCAGAGGCTGCTGAGAGCCACCTTTATTAACAGCTGGGTTAACTCCATCTTTGTTAGCTCCTTTGGGCTCTGTTAAAAATAATAAAAAACCCAGGGTATATCAGAAAATAATTTCATCCTTGCCCTGAGACTGCTAAGGCTTGGTGCCAACAAGCAGCCAAGGCCAGACTTTTCCCTCTATTGCTACTACAGGAACGGCCATCGCTCTCTGACCTGTACCTTGGAGCACAGCACCCTCTGGTGCTCTTCAGTCTCACACAAATCATGGCACCAAGAAGGAGCAGTTGTGTTAGGCCTAATATTAAATTCACGTTTCCAGAATTTTTCCGAGTTTTTTGTTCTTTTAATCTAATAAAGAAAAATTATGCTAGAGCCAAGAATTCCCACTTAATTATTTTATTGGTAAACTCTCACAGATTTAATTTTTTTTTTTTTGAATGAGGAATGACTGTTAAGGTGACATCCAATTGGAGACTTACCATGAAGTGTTAACAGTCATTGATCTCAGAGCAGGATGCACATTTAGAAAGTGTCCCCTCTCTGAATCCTAGACCCATGCGATGACGCAGAGCTTTGCTGACCTTCAAACCCGCCCTTTGGTTTGAAACTGTCCATCTGACCTCCACCCACACCTGGGGCTTCAGCAGAGCTCCCCCAGGGCCTTACTGAGGGGTCATACTCACTTTCAATCTGCGGTGCACTGCGGTCGTTGATTTGAGTCACTTTCCTTAGGCGAGTTCCCTGCTGGATATCAGCCAAGAGTGCGTTTCGTGCTTTTTGGTCTTCCTTTCGCAATTTTGGTATCTCTGAGCTTGCCTGTTGACAATAAGAGCTTTAGATGGGAGGTACAGACAAAAATGCATGTTTAGAAAGGGTACGTAGGCGAACATGGGACGGAAGATTTGAAATAAGCCCTCCTTGGCGGCTGTCACTCCCAAGCCTTTGAGTTGAATCAACAGGAACAGCATTTGGTTGTGCAGAAGGCAGGAAAGCTGAAAAGTTTAAATATAACACAAATCTAATACTAGTTGTGCTAATAGCATTAAAAGCAAATTAGGAGGCATGCTTAAATGAAATGTGACCTTGTTTGGCCATTTATGGCCTCTGCCCCACAACTCCAGCTCCAACTGCCTCTGTCAGCTCTAATCATGCTATTTACAATGCTTTACATCAAAAGTTTTATATGTCAAATTATAATTAATACCTGTTTTATCCTCTTTGCTTAGGAAAAAAGATCGATAAATGCATGCTGCATTTATATTTGAATGTGGTCATTAACTTATTCAGACTGTCTCTCTGTATTGGAGATTAAAACTAGTTTAAGTAGAATGTTTTTAGAATAATACAATTATATTTCAGTAACTTTTCTACCCTAACCAAGCTTGGTAAATGTAAAGTCAAGTTGCAGTTTAAAGTTTTGTAATAAAACAAACAAAATTAATTATTTATTTTATTTCATCAAGTTTCTTGTTATATATATTTTAAAAACATATCTTTAAAAAAAATTGGATGTTTCACTTTTTAAAAGCAGATAATACATGGCAAAGCTGTTATTTCTAAACCTATTGTGATTAAGAGAGTAGTCTAATAGAGGGGAATCTTCACATCAGAGGAACAATGTTCTGCTTGGTTCCAAAATTCCCAGAGGTTAGCTAACTCCCTAAAGAGAACGAGTACCAGAAATGCTTCCATAGCCTTTAATTTTACCATCATAGTTGTAATAAAGCAGAACAATACTGTCACACTTGAAAAACCCCCCAAAACCCACTCAGCCTGGTAATGGCATTCTGAAAGCAAAACAGAAACTTGAAAACACTTAACCAGCTGCTGAATTAATAATGTGTCTAACTCGCTAATCCCAAGTGATGAATTCTATCGGTATGATACTAATCGTGGTTATTTTTGTACTTGCTAAAAAAATCCAAACCCAGCCAGCGGGATTTGCCGCGCCCCGCTAGATGGAGCTCCAGACCGCCGCTAACGCCGCCGCATTCCCGAGCCCTGATGTAAAAACTCGGAATTACAACCTGGCTGATATGTAACCATGTATTATTTTAAAATGTTAGGAAAACCGCCACTCTGTTACATTTTCCTCTTTTGGAACAGCGCTGCCTGCTCTCGTACTTGCAGAACAGGGAGCTCCGCTGGCCATTAAGAGGCCTCAGAAGAGTTGCCCGTGTCAGCAGTGTTAGACCATGTACCAGCCACAAACCATTTCCACTTCTCTTCTCTGGAAGCTGACAATACTTACTGTGAAAAATGGAAATACCATAACTGGAACAAGGGTGATTCCCTTCCTCACAAAAGCTCTTTACCAGTATCTTCGACTTCTTGTCTTTCTACCCCCACTAATGACTTTGCTGTAGCAGGACAAGCAGGATCTAGAGGGATCTGATCAGGAGCTATGTTTAAAATTAGATCCAGCAGCTGTCTTTCGTTTCCGGGTTCAAGTGTCCATATATTATGCCAGCTGTCCACTTCACCTCCCAGATCTACTTCTCTGGGCAGACAGGCTATTAGAATATAAAGTCCTGATATCCAGACAGCTATTAGGCTAAAATAACCCACTTGTGGCAACTTGTGGCAAGTGACCCGTGACTTGATATCAGTGTAACACAAGCAAGACAAAAATTTGTCGCATGAAAAAGCAGGACTATTATTCTGCCGGTCTGTAATGCAGCATAACAAGCTGCCTCTCTCTTACAATAGATCCCCTTACTCCAAGCATAACTCCGTCCCATGCCACAGCTGTTTCTTCTTCCTCCTCATGTACATAAGTGATACAATCTTCTGTGCCCAGTCTGGTGGACTCGGATGATTGATTAGCTGCCGAGTAGCTTGATATGGATTCTCTTTTTCCATTACAAAGTCAAGTCTGGGGTGTAGTGTTGCCTGGTTGCACAGCGGTCGGAGCTCCTTTGGATTTCTTGTTTGCTGCCTGCACTCCCAAGGCCAGTGATAATCCTTGCCAAGAATTGCTCCACCAGGTAAGTATCTCACCCACTCATCTACTAGTGTCCTGCATTTGCAAACTCCTGGATTTACCATACTGTTTTTTGAGAGAACCTTCCTTTGTTTGATAAAGAAATAAATCTTGGACTCAGACTCATGCTGTGCTTGCAATCCACAGCACAAGCACAGATAATAAACATGTAAGTTCTGCATCAAGAGAAAAAGAGAAAGAGGAACCCTTATGACTCTCAAATCTTCAGTCCTGATCATATAGAATAGAAATGTTTCAGCAGCAAGAGAAATATATTTTAAGTCACAGAAGAAAACAGCTGCAAGACAAAAGATTTAATTCTTAGGCTGCTTTCTACCCCACCATCTGCAGGGCAGTCTCATTTTTTTACAAAAAGAAAAATATCTCAGTATTTCAATGAAAATCAGAAGGGAAGTGGAGAAGAATGTGAAAATCATTTGTTTTATCAGATGCCAGAGCTGCCTCAGGTAACACAGAGTGAAATTAAATTCCATACTTTATTTACAGGAATTGGTAAGGGAACGGTGGGTTCTCATTACCTTAGCAACCACTAGGTTATTCTGCTCCTATTTCAGACACAAAGAATGTCACGTTCAGTACATACTTAGAAACAGAATAGAACAAACCACACATGTAAATAGCCTGAACATAAGAACGACTTCCTTTTCATCTCGCCCAACCCCACTACGTTTTGTCTTCAGTGTCCTAAATTACACACTCAGCTATGATATGCAGCAAAGTATAGGATTAATGTTTAGGCTCACTGTCAGGTCTTCAAAGGATCTGTAAATAGGAAAATACCATCAAATCACATTTTTCTGAGGAACGTTCAGACTGTGAATCATCAATGTTGGAAATAAACATTTCAGAATTTGAAGCTGGTAACTTAGACTAGCGGAGATATGAATGAGGACAGCATGAATATATAGCAAGATCCAAATCACTGCAGCTTGAGCCCATTTGAAAAGAACAACAAACCAAAACATGTTTCTCCACTGCTGAGGTGGAAGGGGGAAAGGGGAAAAAAATGCACTGTATAAAAAGATCAAATGTAAAACTGAAAATGACTGGATTACAAATACTGGTCATATCTCTGAAGTTAAAGCCTGCATTCCAAGTGCCACAAGCCTGAACCTGGAAGGGGGCTCCAGCAGCAAGCCTGAATGAGCAAGTGTGGCAAGGAGGGATAGCACAGTCCACCATTATATCTCATACTTTCAGAAAAAACAGTGAGCAAAAATGGAATCACAAATTCTGTTCTGGTCTCCAGATCTTTCAAATTACATTGTGGAAACCTGGAGATGCAAAAGAAAGAGCCAAAGCAGTGTTCAAAACACTGGAGGCAACAGCTTAGATTTCAGCAGCTCTGTTTGGACTGTCAGCCCTGAAGTCTATCTGAGGAGTGGTTTGCCTGCACACCACAATCTGTACTGGGAATGCTGGTGAGGACTCAGGCAGCAGAGACAGGTATACAGTGAATTAATGTGAGATGCAAACAGACAAGCTGCAGACAGCAGCAAAATATCAATCTCCTGGTGTTCGGATCAAGGCTGGCTCTGGCAGAAGTGGTTTTTATGAAGCACAAGTCACTGGGCCCTGTAACAGCTTCTTCCAGTTAGGAGTTCTGTGAAAGTGGATTGTTTCATTTAGAAGAACAACTCTGTATTTTTACACTTTCTGTACATGGACCACTCAAGGTTTGACCCTGAATAATCACGATTTTAACACCCTAAATTGTGTTGTATCAGACAAATTAAGAACTGAGAGACTTTTTCCAGGGAAAACTGACTGAAATGCTTGGCAATGAGCTCCATTTCTGGGTACACTCTGCTGTGATATTTGCATCACCTTCAGAATGTCACTTTACATCCTGCAAGACAGATGGGAGCATCGACCTACCCTCTGGGCTCCTACGATACTTAAAATATTTAAGAGGTATACGTGCTCAGATACTAAAGTGATGTAAATGCAGAAGGCCCCAGCCATTTGAAGATATTTTATATTAATACTAATTATAGTCTTCAGATTTTATGGAGTACCCCTGCACACAGAAAAGGGGAAATCCTCTAGACTCTGGACAAGTAGTTCAGTTGCAATTCATACATACTGACCCATAAATGGGTTATATTTACTCTGATTTAAAATAATGCTCTTTAATGAATTTGTAAAGAACTTCAGGGTAATGCAGATCTACATAAACATGACAGCTGCAGGAAAAATGTACCTCTAGCCTTCTCAACAACCCAATTGCCAGGCAGTCATGAGTCTTTCTTTCAAAGTAAACCCATTAGCTGATGGGAAAAAGATCCAGTATTATATCTTCAAATTAGCTAGGAGCCATAAGTAAGATAAAATAAAGTATTATTCCATCTAAAGGCACTACATACTGTTTTATTCACAAAATAGTACTGAGTATTTACACTCCTAACATGTAATATATTGTATCATCGCAGTAGGTTCCTTCTCCTGGTCACATTTTATGGGAAACACTGGAAAGACACCTGTGTAGAAAATTATTTCTTTATCTGAACTAGATAAAAAACTAAAACCAAAAAAGTCAAAATATATTTAGCTTTTCCCTAATTATTTTGTGAGACATATAGTGATAAAATTAAAGACCAATCAATACATTTGACATCAGTATTTTATTATGAGCAGAAGGAGAGCTCTCTCTTTTGCTGAAAATATAAATTATTTCTATGAATCTGGTGGCAATTAACCTTCCTCTTCCCTATTACCAATTCTTCCCCCCCTAGAGAAAACTCCTCACATTCAATGCAGAGTTCAAGCACAGGTACTAGCAGAAGGCACAAGCAGCATATATTTTAATGGAAGACTTTAAGAACACCCCTAAAGAAACCCTTGCTTTCTTATTTTTCTCTACCATGCTCAGCCTAATCTGCACAGATCCAGGCTGAGGCAATTGGTCTTCATCACTGCAGCATGAAACACCTCAGGTTTGGCTTTTAAGGAAGCGAAGGACAGTGCAGCAAGACAAAGACTGAGCAGAAAGCTCTAGGATAAAGGATATTTGATCACAGAGACACATAATCATGCAAAAAAACTGAAGAGTTCCTGAGCCAGTCCTGACCTTCCCTGGCATCCAACCTGTCATGATTCAGAGACCCAACTAAAAAATGCAAGAGAAAAAGCCTACAAACGAGGCAATGGAAAATTAAAACCAGCATCTAAAACAGCAGGTAGGGCAAAACAAGAAAGAGCTGTGTAGACAATGCAGTCAGCAATACGATAGTGCCAGGTCTGGTCAAAGAAAATGTTCGTCAATAGTGAGAGACAACTACCACATCTAAACCTTAAATAAAGGATGTATAAAGGATCAAGAAAGCACAGGAACCACTGGCAATATAACAAAATTCTCCAACTATTATTTCTGTATTAACAATAACCAAAATTCTGGTGTAAACAAATACAGATTTTTCAGGAAAGAGGACAAAAAAGGTGACATTAGCTGCCTAATGCAGTATATGCATCATGTTAGAGACAGCTGAGAATATGAGAGAAAAACACAGCTTGTTTGTGGTTGGTAAACCATCTGAGGAAGGATGATGAGTGTTCTTACCACCCATATGGCACCACTTTCTTTCCAAGCAGGAGAGCATGAAGGGAGAGATGATGACTGGGTCCCCATCCAGCCATAAATCTCCTGCTCCTTTGAAGGGAAGCCAGGCATTGGGTTGGTGCTCACAACAGCCTGGAAGGGCACAGACCTTGAGTAAGAGGCCTCAAGGGGCAAGAGTCTGTTAAAATACCCTTCTGGGAACACTGATGATAAAAAAGGGTGGACCAAGAACAGGGGAGACCTGTTTGCAAGCAACTTACTTTGTAGCTTCCTTCCACTTAACCACAAGCTGCTGACCACAAGTGTGCCATAAGGAGATTCCTGGAACCATCAGGACTAAAGTATTTAAATGAATTCAGCTCCTCAAAGACTGCATCCTTTTCAAAAGCAGAACTGACAGGGAAGAAAATAATATTGCCAGTAAGACGCCAGAACAGTCTAACAAACTACAATGTCATAACTTTTTATTAAAAGAATGAGGTTGTTTTGGGACAAAGTAAAGCATGGAAGTTGACCAGAAATCTCACTGTAAGCTGACCAGCATGTCTTCCTTGACATAGCACAGGATTATAAAAGTCATCTATCCATTTGTAGCTCAGTGTGAAATCTGAAACCCCAGAGGAATTTGGAACTTGATTCCAAGATCTATCCACTGTTACTAGTTTAGAATTATGCCAGGAATTAATGATTTTACATTTGCAGCAGAAACCGTTTGCCCAGCAGGCAAGAGCATTGCTTTTACAAAGAATTCTCAAACCAGCAGCTAAAGTCTCCACCAGGAATGTGCCAAGAAAAGCAGTAGCAACAAAAAGAAGGAGCTTATTAACATAATAAACCCAGTTTCCATTACATCACAAACAGGAGTACCATAGAGAAAAATGTTGTCATCCTTCTTGTTGCACATATCATTCCACATCCTTCTTGCACATTACATATGCATCAGGTGTGGTTTCACTCATGCACTGTCAAATGCAAAATAAAATGATCAAAATAACCCCCTCTTCCAGTTTAAGGAAAAATCCAACAAGTCTCAATGACAAAGCAGATGTCTTATTTTAAATATTTTAAACTGCTTTTTTCTAAAGAAGCTTGGGAGTTCTGGTGCTTGACAGTTTTGGTTCTATTCACAAGAGAGCCCTGACCTCTGATTTAAAGCTTTTTAATTATGGGAGACCTCACTACAGTGCAAGACTCCACCTGCACAGGCATTTGCAAGATCAGAGTCCCTTCTTGTGTTTCTGCTGTGTAGCATAGGACAAAACTGATTAATTCTTGGCACCTGGTCTGCCTGGGCAAACATGGCAATCTCTCAGCCTTCTAGCAAACTGAGCTTCAAATGCTTCCCATGCGAGGGGTCACTCTCCAGCCAACTTTTCTGAGGGAACCCGCACGAGGGGACCTGCCAAACAGCTTCCTGGCAGCTAATGAAATCATTGTTTCAAGAGAATGACAGGACCAGCACTTCACAATTCCACCTACACCCAGCTCAGTACTGATTAACCATGATCTCAGCCCCCATCGCACAAAGTTCTGCAGCCTGAACCTGCCAGGTTGAAAAGGTCATCGAGCAATGTGTGTGCTTAGATAGGCTTGGTCTACACTGACCTTGTTTCTCAGCTCCCAGCTAGGGAAGTAGTGCAAAAGTTGTTAGGGAGCTCTTCCTGGCGCTACAGCCACCGCCTAGTCCTGGCTTCAGTCCCAAATAGTGAGGCCTTTCAGCCTTAGCAGAGCCTGGGGCCTGCTCTGCACCTGCTTGAAGTTACCAGCACACACAATGGCAGGGAACAGAACATAAAAAACCAGCATAGCAGGAGCAACTTTCTTCTAGATCTATATTCCCAGTGCTCTTTTCAAACACCACCAGAAATCAATGCCACTGCACCCAATAAACCCTCTGCACTTTATGTTGTATCAGATAATATAAAATCTCGTGTACTGAAGGGTTCAATTGCTCCTGCCTCAAAGGGAGCAGTGGGCTTATTAACTAGGGTGTACTTACAGTTTTCCAGCGTGGGTTACTAGATTTCTGTACCATAATACAAAACATGCAATAGAATCAGTAGGATCATTTATACCTGCTGAGCTTTTCTGTGGGTATTTAACTTTCTGACACACACATTTTAAATGGAAGTTCTGACTGTTCTTTCACTAAAAGAAAACATGCACTAACAGCACCCACCAAAATGGAGGCTGTATAAAATTTAAACTACTCTAAAAGTGTTTCCCCGCAGTCCAGAAAGATCACAAGTCAAATACCAAAAATACCCTGAGACTGCCTTCAAAAAATTATTTTGAACTTCATCTTCTGATTTCTAAATTTTTGGGATTCAAAGTCCCGTGATTGCCGCTGCATCAAAAAAAAGAAAGGGAAAACTCTTACATAAACAGGAAAATCTGAGGGCCTGGCATTGCAATAAAAAGGTCAAAGAGTACAAGATTGAAAACATCGCCATGGGAGCTGGTGACACCAGCACTGTTTATTCTCTCTACCATAGCAGAGTCCCCAGAATGACAAGAAATACCATGAATAGTGGCAACAAAAATTTCAGCGTGTAACAACCTACACACATCACAATTTAATCTCTCTCTAAGAACACTAGGCTATTTCTCCTACTCAGTTACCTGTGCAGAAGCTACTGGTCATTCTGAAATGCCTTTTAGCATCCACACAAAATTATGGTTAACCCAAGAGAGAATAATGAGAAACTAGTATTTCTTGCGCTCTCACCTTCCAGCCATTCAGAGAAGTCCTACTCAAGTGTTGCTATAATCCTGAGCTCTCTTTTAATTAAAAGGCTATAAGTATAATATTAATTGACAGATGGAATTTAATATGTAGCCACTGCACAGACTAGAGATGGGGTACTGACTTTTAAGGGCATTATTACTTTGTGATTAGAATGGTAAATTAACCTATTAGTTCTCTGCAGCTAGGCTGCTTCTGGTACCTGGGCTCAATCATTTACAGCTGATAACTCTACTCTGCAATTTCCATGCTTGTATATTATACAGATGAAAAACAAAGAAAAAGAATGCTCTTGAAATGCTTTCCATTCCATTTAGACACGTAGAACACATGATGTTATGAAAAAACCTGCAAAACAGAACTCATTATCTAAATACATTTAAAACAGTGACGTAAGAGTTCTCAAGTGAAGCATTCAAGAAGATTAGCACCTAGGAACTATATGCAGTCCATGCCCCTGTATCTGTCCAGATGAAAGAGAGCAATGCCAGCCTAGTATTTATGTTCTCTTTCCATCTTCCCCACCTTTCACAGCTCCCACTTGCCCTTTCTGTATTTGTTAACTACAAGACTAGAAGGCTACAGCAGCAACAGTTTGAGATGCCACAGCTGTGCAACCCCAATTTTCCAACAGCTGAAAATTAAGTCAAATAAACCCCACAAAGACACAGCATGTTTTTTTCTACATGATTGCCTCTCACTTCTTTATGAAAGCAGGCTGGTGTGAGATATGATATATTATTAAAACAATATAAATCAGTATCCTTTATTTTGTCTGGAACAAAGCACTTTAAAATTTCAGCTATGCTTTGTCCAGCCCTTAGCACAGTCTGTATGATCAGTCAGTCACCAACAAGGTTACCAAGCCTGCACTTTCTCTCACTAAGGGATGTTTTACCTATCAGCAAAAAATACTGTGCTTTAGTGTCTCCTAGCCCAGGCACTCCATGACAAAGTACTAAACATGACCTTACAGCTCAGATAAAAGTTTAATAAACAGATTCCTACATATTTTGCAATTGGCACCATGCACAATTCTGTTCTTTTGGTATTACATGTCTAGGGGTCTGAATAAAAACTTGAGAAATTACTTTAATTTTTACAATAAATAATTAGCAAGCATGACCAAAAATTTATGCAAATGAGTGCTCATACGCACACATTCACTCATACTATATTTGGTAAGACCAAATCAAAATACCATAAATCATCATCATCTTCAGCCAAGATGTTTTACATATGTTGTTTGTTCCCTTTCCAAAGAACAGTAGTGCTAAATGTCATAGGAGCAAAACCAACTCCCACACAACTTCAGATGAACACTGCAGCTCTCTGAATTTCTTGGGAAGGCTGAAGGAAACAGCTCAGCAAGGTTTTCAATCTAACAATCGCATGAAGGAGGGGGAAAAAACATCCGCCCAAGGAAAACTATCAGGTAATGTTTTTCTGAACCTTGGAAATCCTTCGTCTGTGTAAATTATGCTTTTATCACAGCATTATATCCTGAGGAATTGCTTTTCTGAGTTTTCTATTACAAGAGTAGAAAAAGAGATGAGAATAGCAAACTTGGTAAACAGTGACAGGTTTATCTACTACAGTAACTCTGTTTTTAATTTTTTTGTAATTGTAACTAAATAAGAATGAGGTAATCATTAAGATTAATCTACACGCTAATCTAGAATTCATCATTGTTTCAACTTTCACATTTTTATCACCAAAGTAAGCATATAATTTCTAGTGTGCCACAAGGCAGCAAATAAACACCTGGTGCTACTTTATGAGCTTTAATCATCTGATCCATTGTGATTTTGGGAGTTAATTTCTATGCTGACTTTAATCATAACAATTCTAAAGAGAACAGAAGTATTTTCTTAAACTCCACAAATACATGAATCATTAAACAAACATCTCTGAGTAAGGCACAACCCAGCAGGGCTGCTATGCATCCACACTTCCTTCAATATTAACATTTTAATAGGTGATGACTGATCTTAACATTACAAATTCATATATACAGAGGCTACACAGCAGTAAGCAGCCTTCTCTGCATGTAATAAGTGAACAGGGTTTATCAAAGCAAAGTTCCCTCTTGATCCTTTTCTTGGGAAATTAAGTAGAGAAAAATTTTAATCAGTCTCAATGGTGGCACCTACTCCAGAAAATATGACAAACCAAAACTAACCTGGTTGCCTCATATGCCAAACTTAAAGGCAAGAGTGGTAAAAGAAATAGAAGGGGAATAAAATGAAGCTTTTCATGAGCAGAAAGCTTTAAAAAACCCCAAACCTGCCACCCTCTTCCCCAACACCACCAATAAAAACTCTATTAGAAACTCCCACCTTACATGACATGCCCATAAATTAAAAGAGATTTGGAACAAACACCCTATGCCTCCTTTCTAAGTGTGCTTTGTTAAGATGTCGAGGAAAAGGGAACAAGAAGGGAATTGAATTCTGTAAGCCAGTGCCAGAAACTACATTAGGGCACAGTTTTATCCTGCCCACTCACCCCTCTCATCTCTATGACCCCCAGAAGGCACGCATTTGAAGACATGCTCAATTAATCTAATCAGCTATATTTACATTTTGACTCAGCCACCTACATCTGCTACAGCAGATACCCTACCATTTCCTCCTGAAAAATCCAGGAATTTGTTTCCTTTTAAGTTTGCTCTAACAGCCAGTAGCTTTTTGGCTGTTGGGCACAGGTGGCTCCTAGCATGTCTTAATACCATCTCCAAATCACTTTGTATTGTCTTGTAGCAACTTCCGTGAACAAAATTCAGTACAAGTATGTACAGAATATCAGCAAGTCCAAAAGTCTTAGAAAACAGTAGGAAAAAGGCCAAAAAACACTAGGAAAGAAATTTCTTCTACCTTAAGAAGGAGTTAGCAGGACAAAAAAGCTATGTGCCAACAGCAATTAGAATTTCCATGAAGTAAGGACTGCAAAATTATTTGGGATTGAGGCTCACAATATTCACAAAGAAAACGTTCAGAGAAAAAGAATGTGGTGACTACTTCTGCTAAAAATTTCTTGATGGTGAAAGCAAGAGGAAAGTACAGTTCTCATTCATAACTAGAAAAGTAAGACAGGTCTATGGTAACCCTGCAATCATGAAAAAGGACAGTATTCTAACACCCCCACCTACACACAGACCTTTTTCTTTTAACATAAATCACATAAGTTAAACCAGTGGCCCACCTGCATATCAATAGCGAAATTAAAATCCAACTTTTAATTGCTAATATGCAAATGTTACTCTGGTTTAATCATACCAGTATAATAAAAATCACTGAGCTGTTTACTTTGGAACTTTTCCAGCTGTTGGCCAAATAATAACTTATTTGCTTTGAAAGTTTTCCTTAAAGCTACATGCCAGTTAAAATTTTTCCTTCTTCCATCCCCCAACTGTAGATCTAGCAGCTGTAACAACAGCTGGGCAGTTTAGCAACTGTAAAAGAAAAATGCCAATTTCTAGAAAAGGGCTTTCTAGTAGAAGGAAATAGGGTCTGTAGCAAGTTTCTGCAGACTCTCCAACTATAAGATTTTACTCTGCAACTTGGCACCAGCTGGAGAGCTGACTCTTGCTCTGTGTTTCTGCTGAGCTCACCAGGCAGATTCCTGATCCTGTCTCTCATTCAGTTTGACAGGGAAAAGTCATTTTGCCGTTGCAGAAAAAAACAATGTCCTGCCATGCTATTTTACTAATTATTTATGTTGATTCATATACTCTTTTAAGTATCAACACTTACTAAAAGCAAGGCTTCAATATCAGACATTAATTAGAAACACATCTGCTATGTATCATGTCACCAAGATTGAGCTGACTCTAAATTCTGCATAGCTTATACAGAGATCACCCCATCTGAAACAGAATGATTCAAGTAAAATATGAAAATAAGCCTTTGTGGTAAAAATATGAAAACAAGCCTATCAAGGTAGTGGGTTTAGTCATTAGAAAAGGGAAAGGGAAACCAAAAATCCTAAACTTATTCGTAATGATCCTTAGGGGTCCTTTCAGCTTTCTCAAGTCATTTACAATTGGCATAAGCTAGAGGAGTCTAAAAATGTCTCTAGATACTTTACTGATCTAAATTTATTAGGATAGGAACATTTGTAGCTTCTGTTGACTTTAATTGCAGTTGTGAGCATTAAGCTACTCACAATATGCAGCCCACTTATTTCAGCATCTAAGTATAGGTTGTGTACCAGCCCAGAAGAATTGCTAATTGGAAACACTGCTCATAGTGCCAAAGTTGAAACTGAATGCTGAAAAGAATCAAACACTGCTTATTTCACTTGCTGTCTTTATCCTCCTCCTCTTCATCTCCACAACTCATGGGGAGTTTTACAAAATGGTTCAGCCTGTAAAGTAGCAGAGAGAAACTTGCAAGGAAACCTCTTTCTGGAAAAAAAGATAACATAAGAGCATTATGAACACTACCAAACAAAATCAACCAACCGTCCTGGGAACAAAATAGGCAGAGATGCCAGGGAATGCAAGGGAGAAATGCAAAAAAAAAAAAGTTTGAAGTACATTTGAAGTACCATGTACTGTTTTGCTACAGAGACTAACATACTCTGCAAATAAGTATAGCAGTGACAGTAAAACATAAGAAAAAAAGCCAGGAGAGATTTTACGGCTTGAGCATAACTGTGCTAGGTTCCACTCTTTCAAAAAAAGTCTAGGAATTTCAATGCAGAAACAGGTTATGACCAACTGATCACAGAATTCAAGGAATTACTTCAACAGGTTTTACCATAGGTACAATAATTGATTGTGAAGGTATGAAAATGTAATACCCTGGAAGTTCACCCAGAGCATCCTCCTCTTATTGCAAACATGCTGGCAAGGCACATGTTCTACTTCATGACACACACAGAGTAATGATCTGTTACAAGCTGTATCCCTAGGAAGACGCAGTATGCTAGAAAGGGCAAAATGTACAGCTGAACACTGTGAGTTTTAATAGGAGCTGTAAGAAAAATGATGAAGAAATTAATACTTACCATCTGTACATTGCTAATACAAAAATGAATTCCCTGTGGCTGGAAAAGTATTCAAAAATGCTGAATTCTCACCATATGCAGTCAAATAATCTCAAAACTTTTTGATCCTGCATTCCTAGCAGTAACAAAATTTTTGAGCGTGCACCCCAACATATATAGGTTTATTTATTTATAAAGTATACACATGTATGACTGAAGTTCCAGTATTTTCATCCCGCACACTAATGGATCATCTCACACACCCCACTTTGGAGACCACTGCTGTAATGAACAGAAGAACCAGTGCTAGCAAAACAAACATCTGCCCCAGGTATTCGCTATGAATATCCATGCCAAAATCCTGTGGGCTCGGAACTGGCTACTACAACTAAGCTTTTGCTCATATAAATGAAAAGTCAGTCTTACCAGTGGTGGTGGTGGTGGAGGGGGCCCTCCAGAAGGTGGTGGAGGTGGTGGAGGAGGAGGTGGCGGCGGTGGTGGTGGCACAGGCATCCGCTCGGATTTCTAGCTTCAGGCAGTTGTGAAAAATAGAGCCAAAGTCTATGTCCTTGAGGAGAAGGAAGGGAGGAGAAGGAAAAGTGGAAGAATAAAAAGAAAAAACAGAGAGGAATGTGTTTACACACTGCAGGCTGAAGATCGGCCAAATATCTAGCTCTCAGCAGACTTAAGACTTTTATACTGCACTGCTTCCAAAACTACAGTACGAACAGCCTCATTACAGTTATGATGACAACATACATCTAAAGAGCAAGCTCACGCATCTGGACCAGTGCCACGAGTACCAAATGCATAGATGCTAGCCTGTCCAACGCTTACATCTTGCCCTAACCTAGCCCACAGCCCTGAAATGCAGTTCTGCAGAGAGCAAATCACAGCCGACCACATGTAGGCACTCCTGCTGGGACAAAAACTGTTGACTTTAAGCCAGAGGTTTGCTTCTCTAAGGAGAGAGTAAGGGACTCTTTAAGGTTCAGTGGACTTACTCAATGTTTGAAGAAAAAATAAATGAGGGAAAAAAAATCCCTCATGATTGAATAATAAATAAAGAAATAACTCTAAAAATTAAAGCTTCTATTACCAAATGGTATCGTATCGAGGACCAGACATCTCAAGTGTTAAAGTCAAGTGCTTTTCCTGCCATTTTTAAATGTTTTCACATTTAAATAATTTTCACAATTCTTTAGTAATATACTGACAAAAAGACACAATCTTCCAACAAAAGCTATACGCTTTTTAAAAAAAAAATCTTTTGAAGAATGACAGTGCATCACTCACTGATTTTCATACCTAACCCAGCCCTCAGCATGAGTCAGTCATCATTAAAGTTAACAAGAAACCCCTGTATTTCATTAGTAACGTTGCAAATGAAAATGAAAATACCAAAGAGAGCCCTCTGCAAGCCATACTTGAAACCTTCTTTTGATAGTGACACTTGGATAAATGCTCTGAACACATCTAGCTTTACATCTAGTAATCCATCCATCATGTCACGACTGTCTTCTGAGACTCTTCACAATGTCATATGAAACAGTGTCAAAAGACCTACAATAACACAAAATATGTCATATGCTTTGTCTTTTCTTTCTGCAAGGTTTCTTCTTAACAAGAAATTGCATTGGTTTCTCACATTTGCTCTTTATACATCTCTCTAGGTGATAATGTGTTTTCCTCTCTCCTGCAAGATCTTAAAAACATTTTCGCATTTTAATGTTTTACTAGGAATTGATGTTAAGTTGAAAAGATCACAATTCCCAGACCCTATGACCCTATTTCCCTTGTTTCTCCCTTCATTTTAAAAAGCAGGTGCTCCATTCTTTTCCAGAATCATCTGTGTAAGGAGAAGGCACAACAGTTAAATCTGGAAAACTTCAGGAGAGAAGACAACATAGAAATGAGGCAAGTTACAGTCTTGAGGGGAATATCTGGCTGTTTTGCTAGAGGGTTCTATTGGAAAAGCCAGTGAAATTAAAATGTACATGCAGACTTGTTCACTTCTACCTAGTGTACATGAACAATATCCAGATAATATCTGAGTACTTTCCTCCTTCTCTATCTCGTAAAATACTTCATGAGAGATCAGTCAAAAATTAAACATGCAGAGCCTCTGAAACACTCACTTTCTCCCTTGAGAGATTGCTATGCAGAGGACTGGCATATCAAAGCACCCTGATCTGTAACAGAATCGGTTACAATCACTTTAATAATCGCTTAATGAAGCTTTCCAAGAAAGCTGGCATCACAGCATCTCCCCCATTCCACCCTCATTGTTGCCCTATTCAAAAACCCATTATCAGAAGATATCTCTTTTCCTCAATTAAGCCATTCAAAAACACGGACATAAGGAGAATGAGTCTTCCCAGCTAATAATATGTTTCGGGTTAGTATCTTCCTACCCTGCAATACAGGCCTTTTGTCTTCATTAAGGATTTAGAATGGGAAATATGCTCTTAGTCAAATTAGAAAAAAAAAAATACAACCCACGCTCCTGTGGCAGACCACATGAATGGCAGCAGGAGGTAGAGCACATTGGAGGCAAGCAGCAGTGGGAGAAAGGAAATGGGAATCAGCTCCTGCTATTTAAAAGTCACAATTTGAAATGCCATCAGATGACTTTTCTAGCTGCCTCTCCACCAGTCCCTGCCCCAGCACTCGTTCCTCCAAATGATGCAGCCTAAATTCAAGGACTAGAAACTGTGTTAGCATCTACAACCCAAAATTCAGTGCAGAGGAATTCACCATGTATCCTACTCCCATATCCTCCTGTCCAGCGGCATCAGAGAAAAATGCGTTCTGTGGGGCTATAACACGCAGCCCTTGAACGAAATACTGGAGACACCATACAGCTTTCCTCCTGTGCTGTTTCAAACCCTCTACAAATGAACTATCTTTCAGAAAATCCTGCTTACGTGCCTTCTTTTGTCTCTTACCACAAATTCAGAGGCTCGATGTCCTGACCTTGGCATGTTTTTGTGTACACATTAAAATTTATGTTTCTTATACCAACACTATTAGAGGGTAATGCCTACACGATCAAGAACCACTTTCCACAGAGGCTCTGTTTGTTCAAATGGGCTTTGAAAGGAGTGCTGCCATCTCACAAGTAGACACTGTATGTTGATAAAAGCAGGAATCTTCAAGCTAACGTACAATGAAAAACATTTGACTCTTAACATTTAGTTATTACTGCACGATTTACAATTTTAAATATGTAGGATTGGCTATGATAACCTCTTTTGCATTACTGCAGCTATCTCATATGGACTGTATCGAAAGAAAATTATGGAGAAGGCTGCAATATATCAACTTTCAATATATCAACACAGGTTACTTGAAGGCCTCTGTTCCTTGGTTAAAGACTGTATTTCATTTGCCTCTCCCCTCATCGTATTATATATATATATAAAAAACATGGTCAGAAATTTCACATGGCAGCTTCAGAACATGCTGAGTTTATGGGTTTCCACATAATAATCTAAATAAATTCTGAATTAAAACCAAAAAACGAGTATCATATTGATCAGTTCTAGTGTCTGATAAGAGCCAGGCAAGAGGGAAATGCTTACAAAGGATCCTCAAGGCACATGTGCCCTTTCTCCACTCCTCAAAATATACATACCTATAATTGGAAGAGAGGGGTCTGAACTATCCCCGAGGGACAGAAATAAAAAGATACAGTTCAAAAAGCTGGCAATAGGTGGGGGGGAGAAGCCTATATATTTAACCTCAGTATCCTAAGGCAAGAAGCAGTGTAAATCTTACCTTGACTTAAATATCACAGAACAGAATCAAGCCCAACAATTGTAGAATTTATTGCAAAAAAAAGAGAAGAAAATCCCAAACCCTGTCTTTTCTAGTCCAATTTCCTACCAAAGCAAGGTTGTATTTTTTTTTAGTGCTTTCTGTAGTCTAATTTTAGGTGTCCCAAATAATGTGGCTTTTATTATTTCCCTCGGGAAGCTCTTTCCCAGTCAAATAACTCTTTTATTTCAGATTGCCTGACACGCAGCCTAATTTCTCCTTCTCTTAGTTTGATCCCATTTGCACTCTGCTGCAGATGACTCTACCTTGTTCTGAGAAAAATAGTTTCTCCTACTGCTCAGCATCAGCTTTGTGGAATATAAGAATTGTAATTCAAAAGTACATTTACAAGGACTTGTTATACTTTCAGAATTGTTTTACTTCTCACAAGGCAGTGAACTTCTCATCAGTCAGAGAACATTATTACTCTCCTCTGATCTCAAAACAATTGGTCCTTCTTTTGTTCTGTTGGTAAGGATAATTCTGAACCTAGTAATTTCAGGTGTCACAGACTGTTCCTTGCGTGTTCTCACCCTGCGTGCTTGAATAGCAGCTGGGTTTAAGAACAAGACTGCAGTCATCAGTGTAAGAACTGAAGCTCCAGATTTCTGAAGGCTCAAATAAAGTCTTCACCCAGACTTTAATTTTGAAGTGTCAGACAAGACAGAGGAGGTGCAGATCTTTCTTCTTCATGGACTACTCTCTCAATCTTGTTCTGGATTTGCCTGTGGGAAACTCAAAACTTCTGCCTAAGCTTTTCTGTAGCTTTGGTCTCACTTTGTCCAGCTACCAGACATGTACAAACTCTGATCCAAGTGCTTCCCAAGGGTCTTCTCCTGAAGTCTCACTGCCACAGCCGCAGTGCAGGGCTCACACTAAAACAGAATCCTGCTGGGAGCAGAGAGCCACACTAAGAAACAGTGGATTTTTGACAGCAGCTCACACGTCTCCTGCCACACTGACATTCAGCAGAACCACCACAGGTGTGCCTGCGAAAACTATTCTAAAAATACCTTCACCTGCCAAGGAAAGGGAAGGCATGAAACAGCTGTACCTTCAATTTAGTGCAATGTCTAGAAGGGGAAAAGACAGAGGGAAAAAATCACAAGTATTTAAATGTGCATAATATGCATTTGTGCACTAAAACAACTCAAAATAGAGGTATTTTTTAGAAGGCCAATGTCCTTAGGTCTTTAGGTGGTATAGTCATGAACATGAAACCACACAGTTGGAATTGAAAATCTGACCCTTATAACCAAATTGGAGAAAGGACTGCAAAATAACTGATTAATTATTACTGGATCTGCAATCACTGCAGCTGCACACTCTGAAGTAGTCAATTCAGCTTTGGGAAAATGTACAGGTTTTCTTCCTTCAAAGAAAAGGCTGGGGTAGATATTTCAAAGGTGTGCAGGCAGTCTTATCTATAATATTGGTCTTATCTTCTTGATAAAAACTGAAGGAAAAAAGTAAACCACAAAGTGGTTTTATCTTTTAATCAACTTTTCTATAATCAAATATGATTTCCTCATTAACTGTACTGTTCTGAGTTATAGCTTTTAAGTCCTTATATTTCAACAGAAAATTCAAATAATTTGAAAATTACTTGTGAAAAAACAGCATCAATAAGCATCTGCTCAACTTTCGTGATCTCGAAAGTAGACAATCAATGTAATTGTGTATCCATTTGCTCCTGTAAAACATCACTGAAGAACAGCTGAAATCACTGGTATGAGCACCCCACAGATCTTTTAAAGACAGTACAACACATGTCAATACAGGGAAGATTAAAAACAGAGAACAGTAGATGTGTGTTACACAGATCAACTTTCCTGCTGTCACTATCACACAGCTGGAAAAGACTTGGAAAAAGCTTGTTTGGAATGAGCTGGTCTAGATTCTAATTTTAAGAGAATCAAACCATTTAATTTTTAAGCATTGGATGCTAGATTTTTTCTTCTTTTTAGAGCGTGAATGACATTTTGTGTTTAGAGAATCGAACAAGAAATTATTAAAGTAGAGCCTCTGAAAATCCTGTCTCTTTTTCACCCTGCAATGATAACCCCATTATTTTGATAATTGATAGTCTCTTCTGCATTTGAGATATTGAAGAACTGTGCAGAAGTGTCACTGTTAGAACCTTCGTTTGCCGAAGAAAGGCAAACACCCATACACATACCCGTCTTACTGTATACATATTAAGACTTTCACATATATATTCCTACAGCTGGCTAAGAAAACTCCAGCCTTTCAACAGTTGTACACCTGAATTGTCTACAACTTGAGAGAAATTTCTGCTCTCAGTCAGCATTTACATCACTGCAACTAAAGGCAGAATCTGGGTTTTTCAATTCCATTGGAATGCGCAAACGTTAATGAAGGGCTCTTTCTCCACTAAATGCCTGATGAAACACTTCTAAGCATCACTTGTCTCCTACAGGGTCTGTAGGACTGTTTCACAGCACGTAACAGTATCCTGAGTTTAAGCCAAGGACCGTAAGTTCCCCTCAGCTTGGACTATTTCCATCAGGCTTAATGCAGTTAAGGGCTGTATCCCCCTTCTGCTTGAAAAAAACCCAGCATGATTCTTATTCTGTCAGAAGCCTGATAAAATTGCCACAAACTGTCCAGGGCTGACCCAGCAGAGACTACAGGAATCTGAAGACGCCTTGCTTCCATGTGTGCTGTGGGCAGACCTCTGCTGAGTTCCCTATGGTGCTGAGGCCAGAAATTACAGTGCTATGCCTTGACAAACCTCCCTTTGGAGGCAAAGCTGCACAGATGACTTCACATCCCTACATATGACCATTTCAGGGTGTAGCTTCCTCTGCTCCTTGGGGATCTGTCATAGAAGACTGATTGTAAGGGAGCAGAATAAGAGAATTCATCGTCATCTTTTAAATAAGAAGTAAGAGAAAAGAACAGCACAAACCAAGAAGAGCTATGTTGTGCCTATAGTAGTGTTAACCTGAAATTAGACAGTCCAAAGACAAACGAGGTAAATTAGAAGTAATTAGGACTTGCACAAAGACAAAAGTTTTCAAAGGAAACAATTTATACAAAGGGTTTCCTTGAAATTAATACTGCATCATCCACACAAAGACAGACATGGCTTGTTTCACTGCCAGATATATAAACAATGGTGAATTTGATATTCAGTCATTAGCAAAGTTAATCATTGGCCTAAGCTAAAGAAAGTGCAGCTCAGTAGTAGTTCAAGGTCACTGCCACATTCTGAAGACAACTCCTCAAGAATATCAGTGTGAGCAGTGCTTGATCTCTCTCTGTAGAGGTAATTTGATGTTTCAGGTTAACATTTGCAAGTTTTGAAGCCTCTGCTAAGAAGCTAATTGCATGTTTTCACATAATTACTAATTATATATTCCTTTATAGTTATTAATATACTTATTTACTATCATTCCTATAATACGGAGTTATTTGAAAAGTATACCTGTATAATGGTTTCTGCAAAAAAAAAATTCCAAACATTATTTAATCAATTCCCTTAACAGAAGAAAGTTTTGCTTTCCAATTACGTAGCTAGCATCAAGATGGAAAATGCAAACAAGGCAATATTCAGCATCTTGCTCTTCTATAATTGCTACAAGTAACTCAAACCGTGTATTAAAATGCCAGTCAAGTGAAAAGAATTTGCAAACGTGGGTATTGGAAGACTAGAGGACTTTAAAAATACAGTTCTTAAATAATTCTGAAATTTCCACTTTTAACCACATGGTGTTTTATCAGAGGTCCTATTTTCACAGCTTTACATCTTGAAATCTGCATGCATGCCACGTCAGGTTGATAGCTATCAGCTTAAGAAACAGTCTAATACCGGGAATGCAAGAAAAATAAATTTTGGAATTTAACATGCACCATTCTTTCCTACGACACACTATGAGGCCCCAGCATGGACTGTGGTCACTGTAGCACTGTAGGTGCTAAGGAGAATTGTCTTTCACAAGGAATGTAAAACACAATGATCTGGTCACCTGCACGAATAAGTTGCCAGGGAAATCCTCATCTCAAAGAAAGAATGGGAAGTTTTGATTCTGGTTTTCAGTGAAGTTGTGATTACTTATTTTTACCACTGGAAATTGATTTGGAATGGAAATGGTTAGCCCTAATGGCCTAACAAATTAAACTATAACTTCTGAACATGCTTATTCATTCTCACTTTCATGCCCTTTTCTGTCAATCCTGTTGAAGCTGCTGTCCCATTTCAGTGATATAATTGATAGCTTCATCTCAGATGTTCTTTACACCAGCGTAAGGCTTCCATACGTACACGTACATAACTATAAACCTGTATGTTATTAAGATAGCTTTGCTATGCTACCATAAGACCACTTTTTTGCCATTTTAACTAATTCATTGTTCTGAAAAATAATAGGCAATATGCTCTTATTCTCCCTTAAGAGTCAAAGTTGATATCAAACTTCCTATGTCAATAAAGGTGCAAATATGCTTTCTTGTACAGAAAATTGTTAGCTGTTTTAAAAGCCAGTGCACAAAGTATTTAGCTCCAATCTTACACCCATTTACTGAGGACAATGATTTTACTTTGTACAATGAACTACAAATTACCGTCATTTGCAATTGCAACAAAAAAAAAAATCCTTGACAAAAGATGTTTTGATTTGTAGGACTAGTTCTGAATTGCTAATAAAACAAAGTTCTCAGGAAAAAACAATATGAGTTATTAAATTGAAGTTTCAACCCTTTGACTTGTTAAAGGACTTCATTTGTAATTCCCTGGGAAAGCCATTATCTTTAGAGAGGAAATTGTGATTTATACCTACCTGTACACATGGCATAAGCAATGAACATCAGAGATCCAAAAGTGCTCAACTAACTTTGCTGCCTGATGAAGAAGGAAAATCATTCTAGAGATTAAATGGCAATAGAAGAGGGGTTTTTTTGCATTTGTATCTATCGTAGGCACAAAGGGAGAAAAGCAGTTTTCTTTGGACAGCGCCCAAGTATACTTTCAGAGCAATCAATGTCTGCTGCCATCAGACCGAGCAGGTTAAGGATGAGGACTCACTCGTTTCCATGAATTCTGCTGTCAAGTTGTATGCTTGTTTTGGACTTGAGCTTTCACATTAACCAGTCTGGATCTGGCCCGTCCTCTTTCCTTATTTCACTTTGTGAATATTTCTCCCCTTTTCTAGTGGTTTACCAGTCTCTCCATTCCCACCCTCCACATTCTTTGCCCTTGTCACCATTCACTGCACCTGTTGCCTGCTGTTGATGCAAGGCAAGTCAAAAAGAGGCACTTCATTTAAAAGGTAGAGTTGTCGCCCTGGGGAAAGAAACACTACACATGGAGCAAAAGCAAGTAATTCTGCATGATGATGCTAAAGGTTCAGCACAGGCTACTAGTACTGAGAAAACCAGAAGAAATGCAGAGCTAGGCTGATCCAGCTCTGGAAAAAAAAGCCAGAAAATGTGATTCTAGGAGATATCAGGATGTATATTCTGACTAGAAGTGGTAAGTATTAGTGCCAATGTACAAAGCCCCACCTGATGGATTGAGTAAAAGATTGAAGAATTGGAGAAAAACAAGCAGGCAAAAGAGTCTGGGCAGAGGAAAGGTGCAAAGTAACCACAGTATACTCATTCTGCAACTACTCCAGCCCTTTGCAGCTCTTGGTACAGCTTGTTCAGAGCAAGCCCAAGTACCCCCACATGGGACTGCATAATTTATCCTACTGTTAAGTCAATGTAAACTCATGATCACTTGATCCAAGAATATTTTGTACAATCCGCTTTTGCATAATTTCCTTGCTACTTAGTCATTTCGAGGCTAAAAAAGGCTTTCATTCTGCATTAAATGCCCTGTTAGGCCCCACATCTATCACTCACAGAGTACATTACAGAGATAGTCTCCACCTCCTCTGCCAATTTACTAATCTAGAGACTAATCCATCTCTTATTTTTTTTACGCCAAATTATCCTTTGTTTTCAGTAGAAGTGAGATCAGTTCTTTAGGGTTTAACTCTGAAAATACTCAAGGAAGCACAATCTGCAGCAACAGAAGTAACATCTCTAACATGTATTAAGCTGTTCACACTAACACAACTGACCAATAAAAGCAACTTTCTGTCCAAATACCAGGGAGAATTTGACAGAAATTTTTGCAGTGATTTACATATTCCCAAGAGAAGCAAACATTCCCTCTGAAAATAAGTTGCTAAAACCCCAGTCTGTTTTCCTGGTATGTAAGCCTGGCTTGCCTTTTATGCACCTCATGATTTTCTTTATGTGTCTACTCAACTAACATAGCAGATCTGTAGATTTTGAACAGATAAAGCATTATTTATTTTCTTCTTTAGCATATAAAAAAATGTGTAACTGACTTGGACAAAAGCCAAAAACCTGTCAGGACTATTTTATACACATCAGTAGTGCTGCTGCATACATATTTTTCTCTCACACAAAATTATGCCAGTTAGGAGAGCAATAACATAATAGCTTTAAAACAACAGGGTACAAAAGAGGAACAAAAGACCCCAAGACCTCTTCTGTGATCCAGTACAATATTCTGTTTCCCTCTTTTTTCTCTTTTTTTTTTTTTTTTTTTTTTTTTTTGGTACTTAAAATGAAAAAAGGAAAACATGATACAGTAACTAGAAAAAGTTAAATGATACAGCAGTCACTTACAGACCTGTGTATGGCTCGTGAAAGGGACCAACACAAAGGGGTTACTTCTCTAAACCTATTCATTCACTTAGCTCATTTTACCCCTCTCTTATGAATGAAGCAGAAGCACTGTAATTTCTAGCCAACACTTCCATTTATCGAGGCAGACACTGCAGTTGCCACCATCGTAAATGGAGGATACAGAATATCCATTATACAGAAGCTGCAGAGCACAAACAGTTTGTTTAGTTTTCTTAGGCACTTGTAAGAGCAGGGTCAAGACTGAACAAGTGCTTTCATGCTGAATTTTCTGTTCTTATGCTTAGTGAACTTAATCATGTAGGGACTTTTGGCCCAGTTTTCCTTCACTTCTCACTTCAGCAGTTGCACTGTAGCTACAGCATAGCTGCTGTGCTGCTCTGCTCTGCCTGGGCTGGCTACAGAGTGACACCATTCAAACCACAGAGGGTTATATAGTTATTTGTAACAACAATGAAAGATGACACAGGGTCAAGGCAAGGAATTAGGCTCTCCATGCATGATCTTATTTGAGAGAGAGATATTTCTGGTAGTGAAATCCGTTTCAGCTGTTGTTTCAATTACCGTGGCATGAAAACATGCTTTTCTCATCTTGTGAAAATCCTTTAGCTGTTTCACATACTTTCAAAGCAATCGAAAGGCAGCTTTACAGCTGTCATGTATGTAATACTGAATGAGTCCACTTCACGATACTCAGAAGCCAGACTAAGGTGGGCGTATTCAAAAAAATACAATTTTGTCTAAAAATACCGTTACTTTCTTTCCAATCTGGAAACCCCAAGGACAGTCAATGTTTGGAGTCTGTACATAATAACTACCCTCATTTTTTTCTGTTTGCAAATATAGCACTCTTTATATCTCCGTTCATCCTGGCTACGAAGCCAGACAACCCTGCAGAATGACCACAGATAAAAAAGCAACTGTGAAGTACCATTAAGGTTTTGCTACTATAAGCCCGTTTTCAGAAAGCTTCAGTCTTTCAAAGACAGTAACTACTTTGTGTAAGAACACAGACTAATTGAGGAAGATCTCCAAGAACAGTGTTAAAGGCACTCCAGAAAGCTGGATCTCAAAATTGCATAGCAGCCACTGGTAACTCAGTGTAATGTGAGTACTAAAGTCTTCTAGATAAAAGACTTTACTGGATATCTCACTTGATTATTATGTTTATTTAGATACTAATTTTACGTACACCCTGAAGGAGGTAGAAATCTTTATTCTGGTGCAGCAGAGCCTAGTATAATTTCCCCAGAGCTTCAACTTTTCATCTGTGATCTCATTTATTAGAACTTAAACGAACTGCATAAAACATCCACATAATAATGCAGCAGATGCTCACACACATGAAGGATCAGTAACTTACAGGGCAAGAAAGCTGAGCTGAGCCTGTCCAGTATCACCTACTTTGCATGACTGAACAGAACTTGTCCCAGTCACAGAGCACAGAGAAGAAAAGTTCCCACAAAAGCAAATGCTTCTGAAAAAATAATGTAATTGTTATAGGTGAGTTATGACTTACAAACAAATAGATTTGATATCAGTCTTTTCACTGCTTTGCTTCTCTTTGGAGCTAAAATATTCTAAAATATTAATATGAAACTTTTAAATATGTAACATAAGTTAATATTTATTTTAGATGTAAAATAGTAAATTGTCTTATTCTGCTTTGGAGTTCTCAACATCTCTCTCTTAAAATGTGCAAATATTTTTCTATCTGTTACGACTAAGACATTATTTTCTCTTCAAGGCCTTCTTTTCAGAGGACAATGAGTTTCCCAAAATACTGACCTCATCAAGCAATAAAATTACTAAGTATAAAGATCATCTATTAGTATCTGGCTATATCCTGTTAGGACATTCAACAAACAGTGCTGACTTTTATGGTGTTTGCTGAGATGTGACACTGCTATGTTTTGATTTACTGTTAAAAATCAACTATCTAAACACTTTCTGCAAGTTCAGATTTAGTAGTCATTATGTACAGACTCCAAACATTGACTGTACATTCCCCTACTGCAGTAACAGAAATTGAGATGCTACAGGATCTTTATTTATATTTCCTTTTGTAAGTGCGGAAGGAGTGAGAGGAAAAAAGAGGAAGTTGCTTTGTATTATACTACAGGATCTGATAAATGCAGTCATATGTTGCCCTTTCCAGTGCTGTACAATCACAGAATCTGAATTTCAAGTGCATCTCAAACATTTTCAGGCATAGATCCAAACCAGCAATAACTTGAGCACTGCAGCTAATGAACTAAGCGTTGCATCTGCCCCTAAGCAACCAAAGTCTACATGCAAAGATGATCAAACTATTTATACATCCCTGTCTTTAGAGAATATATCCTTGATTAAAAAAGAAAAATAGAAGAAGTTTTGTACTTAAATTGCAAGTCCCATTCCTTAACCTGCATCTTCTACAGGAAAAACATCAACTCCTACAGCATTCTTTCTGGTTATGAGTCTAAACCAGATTTTGTCATCATGATCCACAGCAAAACAGCCAAAGCAGTCTGTCAATTTAAAAAACCACACTTACGCAATCTGCTTTAAGGGTCCCGCACTGAGCTTCTCATATGTTATCTTGCACATGTAAGCCGGTACCTGAGAGCAAAGCAGACTCAACCTTTCCACTGCACGCAGGGCAATGTCCCGGACGAGCCGTGGGTGGCAGCAGCGTCTGCACCGCCTGCGCATTCCAGCCGGGACACTGTTTTGGGTCACAGGTTCACGCAGTGAACCATCCCCACGCACACAAGTGCCTAACAAGTGTCCCAGCTCCGACTGCCATCATGCAATAGTTGCATTAATTTCCTTGATCATCTGCCCTATGGCTTCAGTACAAAGCACGCAAACTGAAGAAGTTAACATCGGTTACACAAACACACGTCGTTAAATAAACACGAACTTGTACTGCATATACAGATGGAGAAACTGAAAACACCGATTGTATCTGGAAGCGGTTCAACGACTTGATTCATGCAGCGTGCACAGTAACAGGTATCACTGCTATCGCAATTTCAGCAATATGTCACTGTCTGAATCAGCAGGAGCACTTGCAGACTTTAGCCCATAAATCCAGACTGACCCAAGATCCTTCTGTGTGGAAATCATCAAACTTTATCTTATATCAATGTTTCCTCTTCTAAATCAGACTTGTTTGCTATCTTTCAGAAAACCTCGCTTAGTAACATTCCACTTTCAGGACCAAATAAAACAAAGGCATGCTGGTCTCATGTGTCCTCCCTATTCTCAAACTCCTGAATTTCTTGAGCGACTGAAGCCCACCCCCTTCCACACCCCAGAGATGCGGGCTGACCGTCTCTATGCCATTGCAAACTCCGAGCATAGCCAAAGAGAAATAAAAAAAATCCGCATGCTACCTTTTACCAACACATTCCCTGACGCTCTGTATTAGCGCCAACAGGCTGATGCGGGAGCCGCTAGATTTTAGTCTCAATTTTATCCATGTTAATTATTATTAAACCTTTAAGAGCTTCGTTCCAACATTTCTCCGGCATTCCTCCTCCAATGTACGTAAGTATTTAATACACGGTAGTTTTCACAACCACTCAGCCTCATTTTCTCGGCTGACGTACTCCAGCACATCTACTTAAGGACGAAAACTAGGAAAAAAAAACTTCTTGCCATCCACCGCCGCCTGAAAACAACCCGTGTGGCTCTGCTCGACAAAACAAGGAGCAGCGCCGCGCACAGCCCGTGCCTGACCTCAGACACGCTTCCTCCTCCTCCGCCGCCGGGAGTAGCCGCATCCCGGGGGCGCGGGTGTCCCGGTCACGCCGTGCCCTCGCCGCCCCGCCGGGCGGACGCTGCCCGGGGCCGGGGCCGAGCCGCGGCACCAACTTTGCCCGCCGAGTCGTCTCTGCCCCCGCGGCACCGGGAGAGCC
>VWPU01020219.1:0-11159 GCA_013398955.1 Callaeas wilsoni
CCGGGCCGGGCCGGGCCGGGGACGGAGGGGCCGGAGGGGCCGAAGGGGCCGGAGGGGGTGGCAGGGCTGGCGCTCCCCGCCCAGATCCGGAGGGGGCGGCCCCGGGGAACGGCGCGGCACCAGCCGGGCAGGCGGCCGCGGTCCCGGCGGGCCCGGGGATCCGTGGAAAAACATGGAAGCTTCGGTGGGGGTCTCTTCCCGGTGGAGCTGAGTGACCTCGTGACCCTGCCTGGCTGATGGGACGACCCTGGACGTGGATCCCATGGATGGACTGTACGAGTGGACCCCCGGGCAGAGACTCCAAGGACAGCACAGACCTACGTGCCTGGGCCCCCTCCATAGACCCTGGGCATGGACCCTAAGGATTGAGCCTGGGCATGGACTCTATGCTCCCTATGGATGGAGACTGTGTACAACCCCTCTATGGGCAGCCGCGTGTGCATAGCCACCTGTACAAGGACCTCATGCACAGCACCCTGTGCACAGCCTGACGGAGCACAAACACTGTATGCAGCCAATGCATCCACTGCCGCCACGGCTGTGGTTCACACCACACCAGCCAAGTTCTACGTCTGGGCTGTGCTGTCACCTTGCCGGAAAAGCCTGGCTGAGCCCAGTGGTTTGGCTTCCTGTTGGGCTGCAGTGCCGGGGGCCCTTATGACAGCAAACCCTCCCCCTTTGCAACTGCACGGGAAGAGGGAGAGGGTTTTGTGGCAAGAGGAGAGGGTTTTGTGGCAAAATTGCTCCCATAGCCCCCAGGATGGGAGTTTGTGGCAGAATACAGGCTCCTCTTCTGTACACGGGGGAGGTGCTGAGTGCTGGCAGTGCCATAGGAAGTGATGGCAATTTCCTTGCTGATGCTGCTGGGCAAGATGTGCCTTGCAGTGGTTCGATGCTACTGGCAGGCTGGTGCCTGAACTGCCAGTGGAATCTCGTCTGGCTTCAGCTTTGCCTTTTTGAGGTCTAGGAAAACTCCACTTCCCCACCAGTAACCTCAGGTGCTGGTTCTTTTTCTTTCCTTGGCAAACTTCAGTCCCCCTCAATTTTTATGGGGCCTCAATAGGACAGACATGCAGGCAGCACTATCTCAGTGACTTTATGCTGCAGTGGCATTCACACCAATGTGCCGTGTGCCTCCTTTGGGAAGTCTTCTCCCGTCCTTGTTGTCTGCCAGCTCCCACAGGCGAAGGCTTTGGGAGTGCCTTCAGCAGTGATGACAGATGGTACCGCACACCTGCTTCCCTGAGAGACAAGCTTCCCTGAGCCAGGGTGGTGGCAAGAAGGCCAAGCCTTGCTCAGAGTAGGATGGGTCCTTGCTGGGGCAGGTGTGAACAGACAGGACTGGCAGATGGCCTGCTAGACACCTGCTCCTGCTGCACTTTCAGCCTTGATGCTTGTTAGGTCAGCATGCCAGTGACGGAGTGTCCTGCAGGGCCCTCTTCAATTCTGCTCATCCCAGCCTGTAAAGCTGCCATGATTTGGGAGTGTGTGCCATGAGCCATGAGCTCTCCTAACAATTTGGCGTACCCAATTCCAACCCACCCCATTGCTGGGCTCAGCAGAGCAGCCCTTATTCACCAAAGTGAAAGCCCCACAAGTGTTTTAAACCTTCAGTAAACTGACTTAGCTCCCACCCTTAGCTCAGGAACCTGCTATGTAGCGGGTTGAGTGCAGCTACCTCTGCCCCCCCAGCCCCAGGTACCAGGAACAGGGTTGGAGAAGACCCAGGACCCTGACAGGTGCTGGTCTGGGCCAGAGGACACAGGG
Source organism: Callaeas wilsoni (assembly GCA_013398955.1). NCBI lineage: Eukaryota > Metazoa > Chordata > Aves > Passeriformes > Callaeidae > Callaeas > Callaeas wilsoni. Next base: position 1,768 of record VWPU01020219.1, read on the forward strand.
CAGAGCTGCTCAGCATCACAAATCCTCTGGTCCTTCAGCAAAGCACTTAAAAATAGTCCCCAGGCTGAGGCCAGAGCCACGCCTGCAGCTGCCAGTAATCCCTCTCCTAACAGCATCTTTTTATTCGAAGGCTCTGAGCAGGACAGGGAAGCAGCTGCTGAAGTAGATAATGGAGTTCTGAGGCTCTTTGATTTTCTAATGACTTTTATTCAAACACAGTGAATTAATATGCATGGTTCCATCTTTGACACTAGTGCGTCAGTTCTGTCCTCCAAACGAGGACATGGCCCAAGTTAGAGGCGTGCCAACACCCAAATCTCCTTCCAGCAGACTCAATAAAGGGCTGTGGGGATTCAAGACAACAGGCCACTACTGCAGCAACCCCATCCACGGAGGGCTGGAGTAAAAAGGAAAGCAGGAACAATAACTTATGGAAAGTAAAATAAAACCCCATAGAACGGGGTGTTCACAGCCGGAACAGGTCCTGGTCAAGGATGGGAGCAGTGGTAGGACAGAGCAGTGCCCACGCTCCACTCCCTGCAGCAGCCTGCAGCCACAGCACAGCAGGGATGGGGACAAGGGGTTCAGCCTCCATGCGTGGCTAGTGGGGAGAAAAACAGGACAAAGCTCAGGCCTCAGCTCATGTTACTGCTTGGCAGAAGGACACAGAGAAGTGTGGGGTGGGAGCTGGCAGCCCTGGGATACAGCCACAAACCCTTCCTCCACTGCAGGGGAGAGGACAGCCTCACAGATCTTCTCCTCTGTGCTTCGAATTTTAAGTCTGCAGTTTATACAGAAAAGCTGGGTTTGGCCAGGGAAGATGGCACAGAAACCCTGCTCCCTTAATGCTAAAAAAGAAACGGGCTTTTCTTCTTCCAAGGCAGTTGTGCCAGCTCTTCCTGCAGGGCTTGGGCCCACCACAGCTCCATCAACTGCCCCACCCTGGGACCAGGGCTGCAGTGGGGTTTGCAGGGCACAACCCACCCAGCAGGAGCTTGGAAAAAATTAGTTAGACCAGCATTCTCAAATTAACAAACTGTAATTTTTCTCCAAAGATACATTTTCCGTACACGTCCATCATACACCGTAACAAAAAAAAGCAGTGTACATGAAATAAGAAAATAAATTAAATCCATAGCATAGGTAAGGAGGATGCTCTAGACTGGAGTAGAGTCAAAAGTTTCCAGCAATACAAGAGGCTCAAGAGTTTGTTTTAACAAGAATGCCTGCTAGCATGGGCCCAAGTGTTCTGGATCAGTCCAACTCCTTAAATAGTTATTTAGAGTTTTGAACAGCCAGTATTGTCCTGCAACAGGCAGAGTTATTACATCCTGGGAGAAAGTCAAGAGGCATCACTAAGATCCAGGTAGAGCATCCAGAAGATATTCAGATTGGTCCTGCAGCATCCACACTAGCCATCCTCCTTGGGCGGTGTATACCAGCCTGAAATGAGGAGAGAGATCTGTGAGGGAGGAAACTGCATGGGCAATGAGAATCTGCACCTGGAAAAGCTGCCTAAAGCAGCCAAGTCCCACTTCCAAAGGGTCACATATCCCAGATTACGGGGAGGCTTTCCCTCTGGCTTACTTCCCAACACCACACGGGCTATCACGGAATCATTTAGGTTGGAAAAGACCTCTCAGATCATGAAGTCCAAGCAATCAGTGAGGTGCTGCCTCCAGTTACAGCCACTGGAGCCCAGCACTGGGCAGCAGAGAGGGCAGCAGCACTCTGCAGCCACACTGCGTTACAGCAGCTGCCACTGATGCTGTCACTGCCTCCAGGTCACCTCTGCACTTGAGGCAGGATAAAACTCGAGTACCTTGTCTGGGGAGCCCAAACAAGCAAGGGAAAATGGAGGCACTCTCCCTCAGCCCTTACCATTCTTCTCATGGATCTGAACCAGGGACTTGTAGGACTGCTGTGCTCTTGTCAGGCTGTACTGGTTCTGCAAGGGAAGGCAAGGAGACCATCAGTCCAGCAGGAACCTTGGGGAAGCCATCCACACACCTTCCCTGTGTGACCAGAGCTGGCGGTGCCCTCATCTGCCACCTCCCATTTTCCTACACTGTCCAAGCCTTACCTTGTTGGCTCCAAATTGTACTCGCGCTTTCCCTTTCACCAGCGTTGCACTGATCTGCATGATCACCGACTCAATGGAGTAGGCACTACTCCAGCCCTGAGGGACAAAACACATAGTGAGGCCAGACCCACCCCAGAGACTGTGCTCCCAGTGCAACCAAAGGGCCTTCCCCAGCTCTGCCGGCCAGTGGTACAGCAGGAGCTGTCAGGAACATGGAGTGTGCTAGGCAGCACAGCTACTGGTTCCCATAGGGACCAGCACTCACCTGTTTCGTAAGCAGCTCCATGCAGATTGCACCACCACCCAAAACATACCTGGGAAGGAATCAGACAAAGTTACTGCACAGATAGATGCGATTGTACCCACCCACTGCTCCAGAGAGAAAACATCTTCTCTGATTAGACCTCTGATGGAAAAAATATGCTAAAAACTCGCACCATCCCTGTCTACTTCCCAATGGCAAATCCATGTCAAGGAAGTCAGAGGATTGCACAGCACTGGATAAACCTGGTGAAAACTGCTGCAGAAAGCAGCACCACAGAGCAGAGAGAGACAGATAGTTACTCACCCCCCTGACAGCACCGGGGATACAACCCTTACAAATGGTGGATCAAAAGGAAAGTTATCCTGGAATGAGAGAAGGGAAGCAAAGCCACTGAGAAAGGTGTTCTCTGATGCCTCACCGAGTCAGGCGTCTCTCTAGGAGGGGGAGCCTTACTTTAAAAGAGAAGTTGAGGAGGATGAAATCTGTTCCTTCTTTCTCTTTGAGGATTTGGAGATCATTGTGCAAAGCGCTGTCCTCGTCAACCCTGTGACAGGAAAACCCCAGAGGGTCAGTCAAGGCTGTGCACCTCAGGTCAGCCATGCTCACTGCCACCACATCCCAGAGCTGCCGTACCTGCACAGCCAGGCAGTCACATGGGCCCTCAGGCTCTCGCTGAGGGCAGTGACAGCTCGGGCTGCCAGCATTCTGCTTCCGGTTTGCAGAGAAGACCATCACACCCCTTTTCCATGCTGCCAGCTTAAAAATAAAGGCTGCCTGGCCCAAGGAAAAGGCAGCACTGGTGTCTGGAGGGTGTGAAAGCTCAGGGTTTGCCTGCTGCACCTCTTTCCGGACTCTAGGAACAGCAGAGACTTGCAGAGTCCTCCGATTACCTCATCTTGTCTGGAGATATCATCTCCTTTTTGTCATGGATACAGCAAGCCAGCTGCCTGAGAGAGGCTAACTCAAGGTCTGCTTGGTGCTCTCCTGCCATGCTCATGTCCCCTCTGCTCACAGGGGCTTTCTGGTCCCATCACCAAAACCCATAACAAATGCATGATCCCAAGGTGGGCCACCTACTTCAGGAGTTTGACGTTCCAATCGTACAGGCTGTCATTCACTAGTTCAACTGCATAGTATCCTGCAAGGAGAACAGAGGTGGGTCACTGTGGGGGAACACTGAGGGGGAGTTGAGCCATCACCCGGATTTCAAATCCCCTGGGCCCTGCAGCACAACTTCACTTGGGCACCCTCCATGTCCCTCCATGAAAAGCAGCACTTATCCAGGACAGTCCTGAGGGCAGCAGCTTCTTTCTCCGAGTCTCTGGGCTCAGGAAAGGAGTAGGAACACCATCCCCCCTCAAAGTCAGGTAATTCTCCAACCCACAGCATGCTCCTCACTTCCATCCAGCAGTGGCAGGGGAACAGAGAGGGTAAGGTGGTTTTGTTCACTCTTGACAAGAGCCACAGCCAAAAGCCGAACATACTCCTCCTTGGCTGACCAGAACAGCTCCAAGGCCCACTGGGCACCCCACAGAACGAGAAGGAATCCTCCTCCATGGAGCTCCAGGCAGCACTCACCGCCCTTGAAACTTGGTGATCGGTAAATATCCCTGAGCTCCTTCATTAGCCGGTCAGTGGCCTGCACAGACCCAGACACTGCACCCTGCAAGGAACAGAGAGGGAGAAAGTTGTATTGTTATGCTGCACCCAACCATGGCTATTGCTCTAAGAGGTCAACACCTGAGCTACAACTCGGTCCCACCTCTATACCAGACCATATCCTGCCCGTCACCTCTCAGTCTGCACCCTGCCCTAAATATGTCACCTCAGGCAGCACGGCTGCAGCAGAAACACCTCGGTGTCCTCTCTACTGTCTTAAAATCTCAGCCCAGGGGTACAAAAGTGAACCCGCCTCCACAGCCTCAGGTGATCATGGGGGCAGAGCTCCTGGGGCAGAAGGGAGCCCCAGATCTTGCTGTAGGAGGAATGCCCCATGTGGCATCAATGCCCTGGGGGCACCCAATGCCCTCCCTGAGCTGCACAGGCAGTTCACAGACCTCTGCTTCAGCGCCATCAGCCCTAGAGAACTGGTACTGCTGTACATGTAGCTAGGGACAGCCCCTCTGATTTAGGGCTGGAGGGCTGTCAAGGGCCTCCATCACTCTTGCCCTTGAGTCCCTCTGCTTCCCCAGCCCACCTGCCCACTGGGTGACACGTACATTTAAGTAATCTTGCCTCTGGTTCTTTTTTATTTTCTCTAAAATGGCCAGGTTTTCTTTCCCAATGCCTTCATCTTCTGTCTTTCTCCCATCTGCCGGCTCCTCCTCTTTCATCTCATAGTGGTCCAAGTCCTCGGTGTCCTGGGAAGGGAAGAGGAAAGCTCAAAGAGATGTGCCCTTGCTCCTCCCTGCTCTGAGTACTGAGCTGCCCTGACCCAGGAAGGACTCCTAGCACAACTCTTTCACCCCAGGGAACCCCAGCTCCTGATCTGGAGTACAAATAGAGTGGAAGACACAAGACCTGGGCATTCCATTGGGTTCATGCAAGCTCTTTGTTTGCTGGATTCTTCCCTGCCATGTCTCATGCCTGTTTATAATGAGCCATTAATCTCTCGCTCCTCAACGAGACCCATGTAACCGAGTGGCCCTGGATCTTGCCACACCCATGGTTTCAGCAGCCTGTACCATGCTGCTGGATGGCTGGAACAAAGTACAGCCTCTTGGTGCAGCGCTGCCAGGCCACCTGGGTCCCCCTTCACTAGCCAAACTCCGACGTGGACACAGGTCACCGGCACCACAAGAAGAACAGACCCTTGCACCCACATCTAGCTGCATGGGATGTTATTCCCTCAACAGGAGTGGGTATTTCACAGCATGTCTCTCTGTAGATCAGCTCAACACACCCCAAGTGTGGTACCTGACCCCAGAAGAGCCTTTGCCCCTCGTTGTTTCCCACAATAAGACGTGGCAATGCAAGACCCTGATGGGAAAAAACAGTTGCAGCCATCTGGACCCACTACAGAAATCTCTCCCCATGCACACAGGGTTCAGCTGCCTGGAAATGGCTGTCAGTATGCACAGCTCCAGCGCTGGCACTAAATCCTCTGAACAAGTGTTTACTCTGGCCTCTCTGGGCTGGCCATGGCTATTGAGCAGCGTTTTTGGAAGGGCTTTGACATTTTTAGACTCACAGAGGAAAACAGATCCTCCTAGAAAATCCCTCGAGTAGATTAACCTGCATAATGAATCTCTGTGCCAGGGCACAGTTCTACTGATCCACTCCTCCACACAGCTGAACAAATCCCACCGCTCAGCACAGAACCTCTGCTCTGCATGAGAGTGTTCTCCTTCCACAATGCACGGCGTTAGCAAAAAGCACAAGGGGAAATGCTCCAGCCCACAGGAGTGGAGGCCTTGCAGACACTGATTTGCCATGAAGCAGCAGATTTGCAGATTCACAAGATTATACTGGTGCCAGTTTAACCCTCCCCCTTTCCCCTGTGGACCCTGGCAAAGCCCAGCCTTAATTTAGCAAGCAATTAACTTTGCTAAAACCCCCCCAACTGCTGGGGTGCTGCTGCTTAGTGACCTGCCCCCAGGCTCCGCAGCACTGCTGACTCAGTGCTCGTGCAGCTCCCATATGTGAGGCATTGCTAAACGTCACCATGGAGATTCAAGATTATTCCACCCACTTCTACAGATCTTTAAACTGCAAACCAAACAACCAGAGCCTGTGGGTTCTGCAGCAAGGTGCTCTCAGCCTGCAGCGAAGTGTGGCTGCCTCCACCACTCCTGGCAATTAGCTCACTTGCACACTCAGCCACCTGACCTAATCCTCTCTGTGGGAGTCCTGTGCAACAGTGACTTCCCGCCAGCAACAGCAACTCAGAAATCCATCTCTCTCACAGAAATTTCAGGCTTTAGAGAACAGCACATACTGCCCAAGCAGCTCTGCTCACAGCTCATCCACATGCCTCCGGAGGCCATGGCTACGCTGCTCAGCCTCTGTGCTCTCCTGGGGTTTGTGAATATGTAGCACCCAGCTGTGCCTCAGAATCCTCAGCATCACAATGCTGAGAACTATCCAGCCTTTGATTCAAACTTCCCTGCCTGGATGCCACAAGCTTCTCCCAGGCAAGACCCTCGTACCCTCACACCTTTCAGCACCTTTCTCCCTGTGCTCAGCTCTCTAGCATATTTCCTCACACACTGAGGTGGCACTTACCTCTGGCATCTCTTCATCTTCCTCTTCGGAGGACACCTCCTCCTGGGTGCTCTGTGGAGAGAGAGGTATGGGGATGGAGACTGTGTGGTCAGCATCCTGGGAAAATGCTTTCCTGCCTTCCCAGATGCTTCCAAGGTGAGGTCAAACAAGGATATGCAAAGAGAACCAAATTAAAAGCAAAGAGCAGCTGAGAGCCTTTACAGAAAACAGCAGCAAGGCCCAGCGGAGCAGACTGGCATCACCCAGGACAGGAATTCAACCCCTCACCCACTGTGTTCCTCCTCTGGTAACCCCTAGAAGCCTTCAGAGCAAACATCAAGGAACTTGTTTTCTGAGCTTTGGGAGCCTTTTCCTGAGCCGCTCACCTGTTCTGCCGGCAGAGGCTGGTCCAGCATTTCAACATCTGGATGTTGGGGGAGGTTGTAGAGTTTGCACAGGTCAGATATTATTCGCTTCAGGTGCTGCAAAAGCTGTCCGGAGAACAGAGGGTCAGGGAAGTGTGGGGACTTCCATGCCGAGCTGAGCCTCGGCACTGCAGCCAGCAAGCAAAGGTCCCAGGGCTGCTCCTTCTTGCTCCAAGCAGCAGTAGACATGGGTGCAAAACCCTAACCCAGCATCAAAGTCAGAGAAGCTCATCCCACGTATCTGGAACTTTTATGAGACCAGAGGCAATCCCCACCTCGGGCAGCTGGGGACATGCAAGCAGGGAGTTACCTCCACCAAAGTTGCCAGCCCTCCCCTCTCCCAGGCAGTGGAGCATATCTCACCAACGTATTTCCTTTCCTGACTTCCACCAGCCTCTCCAGGATAGCTGCCAGGTTGGGATCATCTGACTCCACAGACCATATTGGGGGAACAGCTGGGTAAGACTCCTGGAGAGGAGGAGAAGGTGGTGTTGGTGGGATGGAGGCCGTTGCGGTGCACAGAGCAGTGAGCCAGAGAGCATGGAAGCTGCAGCCCTGCATCTTCTGCACAGAGATCCCTCTGGACCACAGAGATCAGGCCACAAGTGACTGATCCACTCTCCAGCATAAACGTGGGGCTGAGGGCAATAAAAACCCCTACACTGACCATTTCGGGCTGGCTCTGTGCTGTGTCCCCCTGGCCCAGGGTGGAATACGGAGGGAGGGTGGTGGCATTTTGGTCACCCCTCTGGCTGTGAGGCCATTGGGGGTGGGAGGCAGTTGAGGCAGGACACCGAGAGCATCCCACGTTGCCCACGGGCTGCTACCCTTGCATCTCTGCACCAGCAGTTGCAGGAGAAGAACCTAGCAGCACCCACGTAGGGCTGACGCCGAGCAGGCACCTTTAATCCAGGACAAAACCTCTGGCAACACTCCCAACACGCCCCTCTAGAAAATCCTGGTCATTAGTCCCATTCAGAATCTGCACCAGGGGCTATCCAAGTTCTGCTAGCCCTCCTTGCCTGGAGACACAAACCAGCTGCAACTTGTGATCAAAGAGGGCATCAGCACCCCGGCGGCAAGCCACCCAGCACCATGATCCCTAAAACCCCAGTGCGGATGAGACAAGAAGAGCCGACGCTGCTGCCGCAGGTGCCTCTTCTCCAGGCACATCAGGGAAACCCTCCAAAACAAAACCGGGGGAAGCAGGGAAACGGGGACAGTATCGTACACGGGGCCATTGGGACGGCGGGAGTGCTACCGGGCACTACCCCCTGGTTTTTCTCTGCGTGAGCTGCTGCCCCGAGGAGCTCGCGGTGGGTCGTACGGCGCTCCCGCAAGCCCCACGGAGGAGGGGGCGGGGACAGCTACCCTCCGCGCCCCGTAGCCACCGCCAGGGACGTTGGGGCCCAGGGTGAGCTGGACCTGGGCCTCAACGGCGGCAGCCCCGTACGCGCGAAGGAGGGGCCACTCGGTCCCGGGACCGCCTTGCGGTGCCCCTGCAGAGCCTGGGACCGCCGCACCCCCTGGGCCTCACCGTGATGTTGCAGTGAATACGGACGGGTCCCGGCGGCGGCCCCCGGGAGGCGGAGGCGCCGGCGCGGGCCCCGGCCCCCGGGACGAACTCGCAGCTGATCTCGTCCGGGCAGGCGCTGCCGATGCGGAACCGCTCGTGGCCGCGGTGAAAGATGGACTCGAGCAGCCGCAGCTCCCGCCTCAGGAGCCGCCCGGCGGGGGCCGCCGCCACCTCAGCCCCGCTCCGCCCGGGTCCCCCCGCCGCCGCCTGCGCCCTCGCCGCCTCCTCCGGCCCCGCCCGCTGCATCTTCCCATGGAGGGACCCGCTCCGCCGCCGCCGCCGCCGCAGCCCCGGAGCCCGCCCAAGATGGCGGCGGGACGGCCCCGCTCCCGGAAGTGCCGTAGCCGGAATGGGCGGGGCCGCCCCGCCGGAAGCGTCCCTGGACGTACCGGAAGTGACGCTCCGGAAGCCCAGGGGAGCAGGGCGGGGCCAGCGGGAGGGGCAGAGCGGGGAGCCCCGCCCCTGCCCGGGAGGGGTCACGTGGGGTCACGAGGGGGAGGGGGCACCGGGCACGGCTGGAGCCCGGCGGGGGCGGGGCTCCCTAAGGCCCGGGAGTCCCGGTTCTGAGACCTCCCTACTGGTGTACGGCGGAGCCGCGGGGGCTCTGGTCCCAGGTTCCACCCGCGAACTCTCCCACCGCTCCGCCCCCCCACTCTGATCCCCGCCCGGGGCTCCACCGCCCCGCTGGCACCGTTCAGGGACCCCGGTGGAGCGGCGAGCTGGAGGAGCTCACATCCCTCCGCCGTGTCCCCGGGCCGCGGCGGGGCGGAGGCGGGGGCGGCCCCGGGGCCGCTGACGGCGGCGGTGACGGCGACGGAGCACGGGGCGGCCCCGGCGCAG
>VWPU01020229.1:0-34103 GCA_013398955.1 Callaeas wilsoni
GAGGGGCGGAGCCACCCGCGCCCGCCGGAAGTGACGGACGGGCCGGCGGGGTGGGCGGCGCCTGGGGGATGCGCGAGCGGCGGCGGCGGATCCCGAGCGGGGCTGCGGCGGGGGGCGGGGGCGGCCGCCGCCATCGGCATCGGCGCTGTCACCATGCTGAGCCGCAGCTCCTTCACCAGTCTGGTGGTGGGCGTGTTCGCCGTGTACGTGGCGCACACCTGCTGGGTCATGTACGGCATCGTCTACACGCGGCCCTGCCCGGCGGCGGCGGACGGCGCGGCCGGGGGATGCGTCTGGCCCTACTTGGCGAGGAGGCCCAAGCTTCAGGTGAGCGGGGCGGGGACGGCCCTTGGCACCACCCCTGTCCGTGCCCTCTGTCCCTGTCCGTGCCCTCTGTCCCTGTCCGTGCCCTCTGTCCCTGTCCGTGCCCTCTGCCCCCGCTTCTGCCGCCTGTCGCTGCTCCCGCCCGGGCGAGCCGCTCCCACGCCCTGCGGAGAGCGCCCTCGGCTAGTACACGGGTAGGACGTGGGTTCGGGTTTTTTATTGATTTCCTGTATCTGCTGTCACACACGTACTGGTTAGAGCAGCGTTGCAGAAGAAAGGCTGGGCCTGTTTAGTCTAGAGAAGGCTGAGAAGGGATCTCATTAATTCATATAAATATCTGAAAGGATGGGTGCCAAGGGGATGATGCCAGACTCTTCTAAGTGGTGCCTGGCGACAAGTTGAAGAGTAATGGCCATAAACTAAAACGCAAGAAGTTCCACTTCAGTGTGAGGAAGAGTGGCAGAGAGGGTGGCAGAGCACACAGAGCACACAGGCTGCTCAGGGAGATGGTGGAGTCTCCCTGTCTGGAGACATTCCAAACACACCTAAATGTGTTCATGTGTTACGTGCTGTAGCTGACCCTACCTTGGCAGGGGGGTTGGACAAGGTGATCTCCAGAGGTCCTTTCCAGCCCTGACGGAGACCCTTTTCTTTACTGACAGGGTCTCTGGTTCTGTGAAATAGCTCCACTTCCTTCAGCTTCCAGAACAGGTCGTCCCATTAAAATGTATTTAGTGGCTGTGTTTCTGCCCCCAAAAAGAGGTGAAAGACTTTTTTTTGAGTACACTGTTTTCTTTCCCTGTGTATGCAACCTTCCTGCAACTAGGGAAATTAGTGAAGCTGAAAGGCAGACCTGTACTTTAAATGCAGTGATGCATGAATTTATTTCCATATTCTAATTTCTCTGTGCTGTGTTTTGATTTCAGTTAAGCGTGTACACTACCACACGGTCAAGCATTGGTGCTGAGAGTAATATAGATCTCGTTTTGAATGTGGAGGATTTTGATATTGAGTCCAAGTTTGAAAGGTAAGGATCTGAACCAGTAGTATCTGAAGTATCAGAGTTCTTTGTTTAATTCTGAAGTGTACATCCTAACTAGTAGCTATGTGGATGGAAGTATGCATGAAGCCAAGGTAGATTTCACTATTGGTTAGCTTGGATCAGCATGCTATTTCGACCATATAGGCAAATGTTTTGCAGAAGTGTACCTTGCTTATAATAGTAAAAATTACTTTCCATTGAGAAAATCTAAAGACAAATGTGCTCGGAAATGCTTGAGACTTGCCTCTAATCGCGTAGGTAGGACACTGGCTACACGTTTTGTTTTGTTCTTAATTGCTGTGGCTTCAGACCTGGAGCAGGACTTTGATGTCAAACCATGTTCTCCTTTCCTGTATTTTAGCAACACACTCTTCCATAACTGTTTCTCTGCCAATAATCATGAGAAAACCTTCTTTTCCTATAGTTTAGGGTTTGGGGATCTTCTGAAGAGGTATTGGTGCCAAGACTGTGCCCTTAGAGAAATATTTTAATAGAGCACTGCACTCTACATATGCCTCTGTACAATTAGAATGATTGGAACTACGTTTTTTGTTTTTCATATTTGCTGTCTCACTTTTGGTTTGTTTGTTTGTTTAAAATAATTGCCCCATTCTTGACTCTCTTATCGTAGTCTCCAAGGTTATTTTTCTCTCTTCATTTTCTGTGACTAAATAACTTGTTGGTTGCAGTTTAGGTCATATTAAACTTCATCTCTGACAGACCTTATAAGAATTGTTTTACTGACAGGGTCTGCTAAGCCATTGAAAGTATTCAGAGCAGAATAAGCTGAGCAAGACTACAGGAATAGAGGAGGCATTATGCAAGGGTGCAATGATTTCTTGGCTGGTACAAGGGGAGTGACTTCATGGTTCGAGGCTCCAGTTTAGAGTTCTGTGCTTCACATGCCATAGCTGAGAAGATATTTTATTAATGCAAAGTGCATGGCAAAACTTTGTGATTTTCTTTTTAAACTTACATTGTGTATATGATCCCTGCTACATATTCAGCACATGGAAGCCTGTTTTTTACAAGTGCTGTCACAATTTTGGCCCTTTCAGTGGAGGAAAGCAACAAAAGAATTGATGATTCAGTCCTGTATAACCTAGGGCAATAAAGTGTGAATTGGACAAAGATTAAAGTATCTTAAGATAATAGTAAAACCTTGGAAATGCATATATTGTAGTATGTACTGGAGTATGAAAAATGACCCCCTTCGGCTACAGACCATATAGGCCAGAAGTAGTTGTTGTGTTCCAGGTAACCCAAATTTTTCATAATAGCTAAATATTTCAGCATGTGCTATGTCATCTCATAATGTATTTATTTTGCATTTTAGGACAGTGAATGTCTCTGTACCAAAGAAAACCCGAAATAATGGCACATTATATGCATTTATATTTCTGCATCATGCTGGCATTTTGCCTTGGCATGATGGTAAGCAGGTGCATATAGTAAGCCCTCTGACCACGTACATGGTCCCCAAACCAGAAGAGATTAATTTGCTCACTGGTGAATCAGCCACACAGGTAGGTGTGTGTTCCATACATAGAAGAACATCTGCAAAATAAGTGATTTCTTTTATAATAAGACGTGTCTAGTGTTAGTATCTGCTGTGCTTGCATCTTTAAACTAATGATGGTACAACGGAAAAAAAAAAAAAATCAAAATCCTCTTCTTGGTTGTCATGCTAATAGTAGACCACTCAGCAGAGCAGAGGCAGAGCTTTTTAAAGCGCTGGCTAGTTATTAAAATGCTTCCCTAGTTAACAATAATTTCTTCAAGGATTCATTGCTTTTGGTAGAAATACTGTATTGCTCTGTAACAACATGGTGCTGCTTTCTATAGTGAATTGAATTCATGTGAAATAATATGGTTTGCTGTTGTAAAATAGCAGAATAAGATATGCAGACAAACAGATAATGTTTGGTTGATCATCCACATCCTTTTGGCTGTTTTGAAGTAACATCTGCTCACCGTGCAGTCCTGATTTCAAAGTGATTTTTTCTTATTAGTATCCACATTGCTAAGGTATGAAGGTTAATGAGGTGACTATTCCTTCTTAATGAACAAGGCTGTGGATGGACACTGAAATTTTTCAGTGCCAGATTGTGGTGGGCCTTCATAAGCCATGTTGTTGTATTTAAGCAAAATACTTCATCTGGTCAAAATTAAGGTAAATTGTTCCTTAGTGAGCTTCTGGTTTTTGATGCCGTTAATGACTGCCTGGATTCTGTGAGTTAGATTATTACCCTATGCAAAATTTTGCGTTGGTTAGTAGTATGTATTTTTATTCTTTTTTTAAAGCAAATTGAGGCAGAAAAACAGACCAATGCCCTGGATGAACCTGTCTCTCACTGGAGGTCAAGACTAACCTTAAATGTCATGGTGGAAGATTTTGTGTTTGATGGATCATCTCTCCCTGCTGATGTCCACCGTTACATGAAAATGTAAGTTGATTACTTAATTTTGTCAGATATGTTATTATAAACTTAGGGCACATTTCTTCTAAAATCCTCCTTGACCTTCTTTAGTGTTTTATGTTTAAATGGGCACCTAGAGACAAGAACAGATGCTCTTAATGCCTGCATTTTGGTAGTGACAAATTACTGCTAAGATTCTATGTACTAGAAAACCTTATTGGAGATACCTGGTTCCTGGGCAGCTCAGAGTTTAGGATACTTTTTCTCTGTGGAGTTGTCATAGTAAATCAAAGCAGGATTACAAAGACACAGGTAAAATCCTACAGTAAACTTCAAACCCGTTTGTTCTCCAGCTGTCCTTATGGCCTTCAGAGCAATTGCCATCCGTTGACCCTTTCTAATTATCCTTCGTCTGCAAGTTACGTGTACAAACTGGAAGTGCTGAAGAGGCACAGCTGATCTCCTAGGATATATTTTTTTTCTGCCTTTATGATTGGCTTTATTTTACTTTGACAATGTGTGTTCCTACATTGTCATTTTCCTCAAGAAAATACGGTTTTTAGGCTACTAGGTGCAGGCAGTAGCTTCTGCTCACGGAAGCTTCCAGTATCTAGTATATAAGTAGTGCTGTGTAGGCTTGTGCTGCTGTATGTTGATGCCTTTCTCTACAAGTACTCTCTTAAATCCAGAAGTAGTTGGTTAACCAGCAGACCCTGGGGTTCTGGGATAGCTTCCCAGCCAGAATAGATAAACTTAGTAACTCGTAAGACAGACCCATAACGAGAAGGGGCTGTTGGACTGGGGTTGATCAACGAGGAAGTTTTTTCTGGTTGATTTGCATCAGTGCTGTTTTTTTATTGCACTATACGGGAAAATAGTTTGGATGTGAAATAACCTGCTGCAATTTCACTAACAATAGCTTTAATCATGGTTATTACATAGAAATCTAAATCACTTCAGTTAAATAACCAAGCACTATTTCTGAGCCTCAGTTTAGTACTTTTCTGTGTTACTGTTCCACATTGTGTGTTTAGTATGCAGTCTTTCTTAGCATGCGTAGAGACGTCTCTCTTTTGGCAAAAGCTAAAATTCAACTTTCAGGCTTTAAAAATCTCCGTTATGCTACTTCCATAGATTTTTACTGAGAACTTCACAGTGTAGATAACTGCCTTTCTAGTGAAGATGTTAAGAATTTGTCTGTGTTAGGACATTGGGCTAAGTACTTTTCCAAGATACTGACAAAGGAATTGCATGTAGGTCATAATTTGCTAAATAACTTTAAATAACCTCAATTTGATAGAGGGCTTGAAGGCTAGGAAGTTTTTATTGGATTCATGCAGGTTGGTGAGGTGGTAGAGCAATCCAAATGAGAACTTCTGTAGATGGCAGAGAAGATTTCTGCTCCATGTACGCTCCCTGCAGTAGTATCTGACCTTCCCATTTGTGCATCAGCCATCATGTTCGTGGTGCCCTGTGGGCTAGAGCATGAGACTGATGTCCTGCCAGGCACAGACGAGTGGGGGAAATGGTGGAGAGGTGTCACAGTTGCAGTAGGAGGGGGATATTTGAGACAAAGGATACAAATATATGGCAGTAAACTTCAGCATGTTTCTCTCTCACAGACTTTTAAATTTCCCTTGGTCATGCAGAAGCTTCAGCATCATCACAACCAACTTCATTTGTATTTTTATTTGCTTATTGTGTCTTTCTAAAGAAGAGTAAAAACATACAAAATTTTTCAATACGGGTATCTTTCAATGAAAGATTGGTTCTAGGCTAGTGGCTAATTTCTTGCTGTGTGTTAAAAGAAAATGTGCCTGAAAAGATGGGGGGAAATTTCTGCATGGGTAGATCTGAAAGTGATGAGTAAGTGCTAATTTGAATAAAAGTAGTTTTCTTTTTAGATCACTACAGTCATAAAATCCATGTTTAAACATCCTAGGGTTCAGTTGGGGAAGACAGTGCATTACCTTCCAATATTATTTATTGATCAGCTAAGCAACAGAGTGAAAGATTTGATGGTGAGTAATAGAATACCTTTAATTACATTTAACAGTTTTAACAGTAATCTTCAATGTTGTTCTAATTAAGATTTTCTCATAGGTTGTTTGCTATAATGAAAAAGTATAAACATACAAAAGGACTCAATGACCATTTAACTTAATGTAACCTAATGTGGTAACTGCAGAAGCTGGATCTGGGTTTTGAGACTTCTCTCTGGCAGAAGTATCTGTCGCGCACTGTCTTCTATGCCACCAAAGATGTTTGGATTCCATTGCTTCTGCCTTTTGGGTGGATATGGAGGACATCACTGTAGCACTGGCAGTGGCAGGAACAATCTCCTCAGTAGTTTGACTCCCTAAGATGAAGAAGTTATGTTAGCATCCCAGAGTAGCTTCTCATACCTTCTAGGGAAATAGGCATATTGACAATATCCACAGCTGAAAGTGGAGCTACACTTGACATGAGTCAGTAGCTATTCTCTTATTTCCTCAAAATTCACTTGTGGTTATATTTCTTGGTGCTGCTGTCTATCATGTTAGAGTAACTTGAGCACCCGAAAGCTTGGTGTTACAGAACGTCCAGTGATTTCGTGCACTCAAATAAATCAGGACTTTGAAACTTTGGTAATGGAATTACAGAAGGGTGAAGTTGGATGAGATGTCTGGAGATTGCTAGTCCAGTGCCCCTTCTCAGAGTAGGATCACATAGAGTGAGTTTTTGAAGACCTTTTCCAGTTGTGTTTTGGTTACATCCAAGGATGGAGAGACGGCAGCCCCTGAGGGCAACCTGCTTTAGTGTTCAGTCACTCTAGCAGTAAAAGGGAAAAAAAAAATACAAATTTAAATAGTATTTTCTGTATTCAGTTTTTGCCCAACTCTTCTCTTGTAGGAAACTATGCAGTTCTTTTGCTGCAGGTTACACATGGCAATCCCCTGTATTTAAATCATGTTAGCTTAGCAGCTCTTAGTTAAGCCTTGCAGTTCTTTTCAGTTGCACTGACTGGTCTTTGGTAATTGGAATTACTGAGAACAGTAACTTGGGGAATGTCTCAAAACAGTTAAATGAGCATGTGTGGATTATACATCTTCTAGATGGAAGCCTTGGTAGATGTAAACTTCCCATAAACCTTCTAAATTGTCTCTCCAGTTCATTACTTTAGCTCAGACAAAGGATTTTGTTACTTAGTGTTCAGGAGAATCTTTACGAACTTGTGTCCCTTCCACCGCAAATTTGTACAGCAAAATAAACTCCTGAGCATTTGGTACAAGTCTTGGTAGGAGATAGTTTTGTCTGGTATTTCTTTAGATATACATTTGTAATGTCTTTATTAGTGGTTGTTGTCCTTTGTTTTAAGTTTCATCACAGCTCATCCAGTCCAGTTCAGTACATTCATGTGAACTTCTAGCTGGTCATGTACCCTGTTTACAAATAAATTCAGCATTCTCATGTTACTAATGACATTCCTGCAGTTGTCATGCATGTCACAGTTAACGCTATTGTAACTCACTGCCTTAGAAAGTCATTAAAGATCCTGGGAAGTGCTGCAAAGACTATTCCATTAAAACCACAAAATTCCCCTTCAGCACTGGCTTATGTGATGTCTCAGTAGTGACTGGCCAAACTGCTCTCAAGCCCTGCAGAAAGAGTGGTCTTGCAGTAAACATTCAGTGAGAGAATAAGGGTAAGTGAAGAGCAGGAAAGAATAAGGAAAGAAGGTGGTACAGCTTAAGTGGAACCAGGTTAATGTTTGACTGTAAACAGGGGCACAGACAGTGTCTGTTTTCTATGCCTGACCTGAAGTCATGGAGCTGAAGGTGTGTTTTTCCTGCTTGTACTGGGCTGTATAGATTGTCAGCTGACTCTCATTTTGATCAAGATGTAGGTCTTCTGTGGTAAGAACTGCAGTCTAGAGATTATTCCTCACGTTCTTAAATGTGCTTGCCAGTGCTGGGGTTTTGGGGATTGCACAGAATTTAATAAAGAGATAATTTTAAAATTCATACCACTAAACTTATTTGCGGTGTTTGCACACTTTTGTACTATTGATTAAGTAGTGTGCTAGAAGTAACATGTGATGCTCTGATGCCATACTGCAAGAGTAGGTTGTATTGCAGGGATTTGGTCATTCCTAGGCATTCAAAGGCTTCGCAGCCATCACACATCACGGTTGACAGGCACCACTTGTGGACTTTCAGTCGTTTGTTGAGAAAGAATTCATTCTTCTAACCTTACCTTTATTTTAGCTTGCTTTTGGTGTTAGAGAATCCCCATCTCTGTCTTCTATTGCAATCCAGTTTTCTCCCTACACTACCCTAACTCCTCCATAGTAGTTCTTTGTCTGTGGAGAGTGCATTTGGCACATGCTGCTTACCCAGACGTTTGCAAAATTTTTGTTTCTTGTCTGTCCTCCACAGATAAAATTTCTTTTCTCTTTCTCCCACAAATGTTAATGCTGTCTTTGATAGACTGAGAAATTGAAACGAGACTAATTGAATTACAGGAATCCTTTGAAAAGGAGAAGCAGTCTGGAAGATGTTTATATAGTTTTTGGTAAACAGCTGTAGAATCTTGCCAGTGTTCTCTACAGTCAACTCTAACCACACTTGATTTTTTGTTCCATTCAGTTCAGAAATCCCTGACACTGTTTTAATTTCTCAACCTTTTCTCTCTGCTGTATTCATAAAACTTTCTCAGCTTCCTTTCCTCTCCCTCGTGTGCCTGCATGTTCTGCCACTGTCTGAAAAGCTTACAGGGTCTTGGGAGGGTGGTGAAATTGAGATTTGTTTGTACTCACTGGAGGAAAGAGTGAATGGGAGAATGAACGTAGCCCTCCGTTCACATCTGACTGATAGGTAGGGAGCCTTAAACCATGGTCAGTGTCACAAGAATCAGAAGAAGCCCATTCACCTCAGTTAGGTGTCAGCTAACTAGTTGATGTAGAAACAGATGCAGTGTAGAGTAGCAGGTCTGAGATAGGAATTATGATTGGGAGTAATTAGGAGCCTGGAGCAGTAGATCTTTAACTCTTGCAAAGAGTGCCTGCCAACCTGTAGTCCTGAGCTATCTCTGGAAGTGTAAAACATACTGCCTGAACTTGTACTGAGGTAGCTGTTGAGTATTCTAACATCTGAGAGGACAAGGGGATTTTTTGTTTTTTTTTAAACCTGTTTGAGAAGTGGACATGGACAGCTATCATGCAGAAGGAGCTGAGGCAATTTAAGACACTTTTTTTCCCAGGTTAAGTAACATGTAGATGATACAGTAGGATTAGCAGAGATTTATTTTTTGGGGTGCAGGAGGAAAGTTTTTGTGACACTCCAGATCACGAAGTTACCTTACTCAGCTTTAGCTGTGGTGTTTTCACTAGTCTGAGCTAGTGGCATCATCTGGCTTCCCCACCCTTTCAATTTCTCTTGAAATCAGCCTCAACATAGTAAATTTATGACAGTGGCCTTCAGGATACAATTTGTTTGTTGGTTGGGTTTTTGGGTTTTTTTTTATAATAGTCTAGTTTAGGTAATCTTAGCATATACATTCAAGAGAAGAACTGTCAAAAGAATTATCCTAAGCACACTTTTCCCACTTTATGCTGCCATCTCAGAGGCATTTGTATACAGGAAGAGTGAGGTTGCTATAGGAACTTGAACAGAACAAACTGCTAATTTAACATTTTTTGGAAAAAACACAAAGACTAAGCATGCTATAGAAGTCTAAGATCTTACCCCCTTTAAAAAACAGGCTGAGTCCTTAAAATTGTATAATTAAATTATAGTGTGATACAATCACTTTCTTTATTTTTGAAAAAATGAATGGAAGTAATTGTTGCCATTTTTCTGCTATTAAAAATGAAACGATATCTTTTTGAAATGCAGGTTATAAATCGTTCAACAACAGAGCTACCTCTTACAGTGTCATATGACAAAATATCTCTTGGAAAACTCCGATTTTGGATCCACATGCAGGATGCTGTGTACTCCCTCCAGCAATTTGGTACGCTTACCTTTAATGACTTTAAGCCAAGAAACCACAACTAACCGCTTAATTTTTTCTTTTATGTGCATAGATGACACTTTTTTTTCTGGATAGCTAGTGAAGAGATTTAATGCTATAAATCTTGTGTTGTTTCTCCTTATGTCAAAGATAAAAATATATGTTGATATGTGGTAGGGAACAAGAACACAGAGGAGAATTAACCATTTTTAAAATGAATTTTATTTGGATGGTACTCTGTAAAAGCATTAGAGGACATAATCAAGAAGAGCATTTTCACCATGGGTTTCCCCTATCATCCATGAAACAGAAAAGTTGGATCAGTGGTACATAGGCTTTGATATAAGGTATATACAGCTGCTCACTGCAGCCATATATCCGCAGTGAAGTACTGGCAGGCCATTCTATGTGAAATCCAACTGCTTCTCCTTAGCTCAGGCTAATGTATGTTAAAGCTGCAGGTATGTCTGCTAAACATAACTGTCTTCAAAGAGTCAAGTGATTGCTTGCTCAGAGTTTGTGTAGGGCATTTGTCCACCATCACTTCCCCATAATTTTTTGTGAACCTTCTCAGAATTGAAATTTTCGTATTCCATGCCTTCGTTGTCTTGTGAGACACAGTTATCAAGACCTCTCATCCCACAAGTACCTCCTCTGCCTGGAAAGATGCTGCTCGTTCCCCCTAAGTATGTAGATAGTGAAACATAAGGTTTGAAATTTTCCTATTGGAGTAATTTCTGGAACAGTCACCTTAGATTAGTAGCAAAGCTCCAAAATTACTTAAAAATGACCACATTCTTGCTGTGATGACAAAGTAAGTTGCTGCTGAACTCAAGCAGCATTGCCCTAAACACAGCATTGTGTGTTTTCTGAGAACTCGAGACTTCAATCAGAGAGTAACCTCTATGACCACGTTTCTCACTGACTTTTGTTGTCCTTTACAGTGTAGTCCTTTTCTCATTTTTTGGCTTTTGATGTGAAGCTCATTCTTCTTGTGTATCAAACTAAAGTTCAGAGGCCAATTTGAAAAACCTTTTTTTTTTACTTCCTGCTCAGGCCAGAATGATTTCCTCTGTGTTGCCGTTTGTCTGTCAAGTGGTCAGCTTAGGTTGTAATTACACAAAATGTTAAAGGCACATTACAAAACACATTGTAATTACATGAGTTAAAAGCTTTTAACTGATGGGATTTGTTTATGGCAAGCCAAATAACTTACCAAAATATAGGTAGATTAGGATTTTACCAATAAAGCTTCCATCGTGTTTTGGATTTATGATTCTGTAACAAAACTTGTTCAAGTGACATAAGATTCCTTTCATACTGGACTTGAGCATAACAGCAATGAACTGTCTGGTACTTCTTGCACAGTGACTTGTTCTTTTTCATAGGGTTTTCAGAAAAGGACGCAGATGAAGTAAAAGGAATTTTCGTTGATACTAACTTGTACTTTCTGGCTTTGACATTCTTCGTAGCAGCATTCCATGTAAGTGGTTTTAGTTTTTAGGAAGTACATAATATGAAAAACAAAAAAAGGGGATGTGTGTATGACTCTCAGGTGTTTCATTTATTAAGAATTATTCTTGCAAATAGTAATTTCAGTAGAGCAATGGAAGCATTTTCTGGTACAAGTCAGCTATATTTCCAATACAGAGTTAATATAAAAACCTTAAATAAGGCTGAAATTTGAAATAATTATACAGAAATTACCAGTCTTGACTGAAATATAAAACATTAACTTCATTATCACTTCTTTTACGTTGTAGTTAAACCAAAGCCCCTAGAATTAATATGGCTATAGACATTGGTTTAAATTTTGTTGACTTCTCACAAGGTTTACCACTGCAGTGGCATAGCTGGGGCACCTATACTAGGGTTTGAGTCTCTGTCTTCTAATCCCTGGAGAAATTTAGATCAGCTGATATAAATTGCTTCCAAAAATGTTCCTGTAAAATGTGGAGCACTCACAGTTATTTTTTGTTGTTGTTTGTCTCTTTCTTAGCATTGGCTTAAATCTGAATCTTGGTTTTAATGAACAACTTTTTTTAGACACTAGGAACATTTTTGCAGTCTACAATAATACTCAACACTATTCCCATACTCTGGGAGAGATAAGAACTTGCCTGGAATGTTACATTTCTTTATACTTACATTATATACAGTTAACTTACTTGGAAAGCCTTGGACTTCTATGACATATTAATTTAATTTTTCCACTGTTTATCAGGTTGCAAAATATCTGTAGACTGGGACAAGCTTTTCTGATACTTTTTTCTTTTGTGTATCGTTTTCCCAAATAATAAAAAAACCCCCAAACAACCTCCTCCCGCGAACAAACAAACACACCCCACAAAAACAACTGAAAACTTCATTTTAAAAATCCACTGACCCAAGAATTTTTGGACTCCGTGTTCGATATTTTTTTAGACACTGCTCTTTTTAAAACACTGAAGGCTTAAAGGAAATACCGAAAACCATACTGAATGAAAATACTGAAGAAAATAAAAAAGCTTCCTACAAATAAATTGAATTCTAAAATGTCCTGGAAGTTTAGGTCAACTTAGTGACAAAATACAGAGGAAACCTGGCTTGCTGTGTTGTAGGATGGTTTATTTTAAAGTTTTGGTATTATCCAAAAATAAATTGTCTCTCAATCCAATACAAAGCATTTTTAGTTTAATTTCCTGTGCTTTTCCCTGGTCTCTCAAGGAGGTGTGTGGTTCCTCAGGGTCCTCGTTCTTCACTCCCTATGATGAGTTACCCTGTACTGGGTCTCTGACTTTCTTTACAGGACGCTGATTTGTGCATTATTGCAATGGTAGCAGTATTTGAAATTCATCCTGTCGTTTTGCACTCCTTTTAGACCCTGGGCTTCTACAACAGATTTGCTTTTTAGCTTTTATTTGTGAGTCTTAATTTTCGTTTCTGAAGCTTCTAAAGTGAGTGGAGGGGGATTAATACCATGTTGAATGCATTGTTAACATTTTCAGTCTCTAATTAGTGCGTGTTTCAAGCAAATGAGTATGTTTCTTCCTATTTGCAGCTTCTCTTTGATTTCCTTGCATTTAAAAATGACATCAGTTTTTGGAAGAAAAAGAGGAGCATGATTGGGATGTCTACAAAAGCAGGTATGGACTAGAATGCAAAGTGTTGTCTGTGTGCTGTCTATTTTACGATGTGTGTTTTCAGTCTTGCTCTAAGTTGACACTTTGTAGGTTCACAGAGATAACAAAATGAGATGGTTCTGTCTACAAAGGAAGAGATGGCTATCTGTCTACACAGTTAGATGGTTCTCACTTTGTTAGTTCTGTGCTCAGGTATCACTTGAGTTTAAGCACTTGTGTCACTACTGAGGTTTGACTGTCTTGGAATTGGGAATTAGATTAATATTGAGTCAGTCACCATATTTTCCTTGCTGAAGGAACAGAGGAGTACTTTGAGAAAAGAATGAGGACCAGAAAAAGTTCTATGGGTGGAGAGAATGTGCTTTCATGGGTAATGCTGTTCTGCAAGTCCCTTGTGTTTCTTGTAGATAACTACAGGTTCCAAAATATTTGTGGGTGGAAAGTGCTATAGTGTAATGCTCTTGCTTGATTTGGGCTTTGATGCAAACAGGAACAATAGAGGCTCCTGGGGTGGGGGGAGGGGGAGAGCATGGGAGGGTTGACTTGATTTGTGTATAGGAAAGATGAGATAAACATAGTGATTTGACATCCTGCCAAGCCCTCCTAGAAACATATGAAGGTTTTTCCAATAGCTTTTTTCTAATTTTGATTATGAAGCAAAATTATAAAGCTGGAGTCACTTGACCTCTGAGACTATCCCTAATTCTATCCTATTTACAGATGGAATCACACTTGTAAGGAATATCAATATCAGCGGGAAAAAACAAAGACATTCTAATTTATGATGAACAATTTTTTTTGTCATCTGGAGAATCCATGTATCATTGTCATGAGAGTGCATTTGTTTTTTTAAAGCAGTTGTACTGCTTTTGGCATGTGTATGCCAAAAAGTTCATAAAAATTCAAAACGGTCCGTGGAATTTCAGAAATACAAGTCAATTGCCAGTTTCAAAGCTCAATAAAGTCAAATTCAAAAGACTTAACATTTACATACAAAAAATCAGTTTCAAATACTGACATATTATCTCGCAGCCTTTCAGCTTCCTGGAGACAAGAATAATGAATGTAGTTCCTAATATTACTGACACGTTGCTGCATGGCTGCAGTACAGAAGTCTTCATTAAATGTTCCAATTTTCTTTCATCTCCTGTGATTAGGATTGCATAAAATACTCTTGTTCCCTGTTTGCCCAGAGATCACTGGCTGTTTTTACGACTACTAGGTATATCAGGATGTACCCAGAAGAAATTCATGCTTAAACTATGTAAGACAGAATTGCACTAAATAGGCCATCAGTCTTCTGTCATCTCAGCTGCTCATTTAAATATTAATAAGCCTTCCATTTTCTTTTTTTCTGTCTAGTGCTTTGGCGGTGCTTTAGTACTGTGGTAATATTTCTTTTCCTTTTGGATGAACAAACAAGTTTATTGGTACTGATCCCAGCAGGCGTTGGTGCAGTGATTGAGGTGAGTTCTTAAAGTTGTAGCACCAGATACCAGTATTTGCAACAACATCTGTAGTGTATAGTAGAAAAAGAATGCTGAGCTAGTTACTGGAAAATTCTGCTGTAGCTTGCATGTCCTTGGCTTTCAGTGGCAGACGAGATTGTGTCCCTTGATCAAATAACTAAACTGGAAGTGTAATTTTTTTCTGGGATGGTCCAGCTGATACTATAGAAACCAAACACAGAGTGATGCTGAGGTTCCACCTATCACATCATCTGATAGGCCTCACTCCTGGCCAAGCAAGTATAACCGTGTCAACAAGCCTCCATGGAAGCATTGTCCAAGAGCAGGCTGTGTGCCCACAGACAGTGCCAGGACTGAGGTGATTGGGGAAGGAGGAAAAGGAGGAGACTGCTGCCTGTGGGCATGATTCCACAAGTCCACATCTAATCAGTGGGTTGCAGGTAGCACAGTTGTGTCAAAGTGACAGCAATCATACAGACAGTACATCTCAGAGGAGTTTATCTGCTAGGAAGAACTTTTTCACGACTTAGACTTCCTGTTTCTCATGCAGTACTAATAGTGACATAGATTCTGTAAGTAATTTTGTCACTTGCATCAAAGATAGCAGTAAAGGATCGTCTTTACCCTATTCCCCTTTTTTTTTGTTTGGAATATATGGTGGGTGAGAAGAGAATATTGGTGTATCTAAAGTTAAACAAGTGAACCTTGTCCACAAAAAACTTCATGGTTTTTGCTCTCCTGGGGAGCTGCATTGCCTAAGTTGTTGAATCTGTATTGCAGTGGGGGTACATGAGTAAATTTTCAGGTGAACTGAAAATTGGTTTACATTGGGGTCATGCTGTTAGAGCTGTACAGTAATTAACCAAATAATTCAGTGGATTCACTGATTTTTGCGTGTAGTCTGCTATTGAAATGTAATGACTATGTAAGTACCAAGTTAATCACTGTTAGGAGTTCTGAGGCACCTTCATTGAAAGCATGTAAAAACTTGCTTGGCAGGTGACTACTTGGGAATTTTCTAAATGCCTGACCTGGAGTGCATGTTGGTGCTAACCTCACTTAGGCACTGCAATCCAGATATCCTGGAAGGACTACATTACTTCACTTAAACTACATCATCTGATAAAGAGACTTAATAGTGCAGACTCACGATGTTGTACTTGTTTGATGACATGGCATTTGGTTTGTGTAGACACAGGCAGTGTGTGCTGTAATCAGGCTGCTACTGCTTTATGCAATGGGTGATTAAAATAGGTATTCTGGAATCTTGATCCTAATTATCTGAATCCTTCATACGACGTTCTTTTGTATAATCTTTTATGTGCTCATTTTGTTTTTGCTAATCGCAGCTCTGGAAAGTGAAGAAAGCCTTGAAAATGACAATCAGATGGCAAGGTTTGAGACCCAAATTTCAGGTATAGTAGACATTGCCCTCTTAATGATTACACTCTTGAGTCATCCATCTGTTTCCTGGTTACTGTGCAACTTGACTTTTAGTGAAATGAAGATTTTTTCTTTTTAATTATGAAAGTTTCCTGTGTACATCTCTGTATAAATGGCTTAATCTAATAGCAGGATGAGCATTTTCAAACCTGTTACTTTCTTTGAGCTGTTTAGAAAAAGCAGCTATTTTTGTGTATTTGTGGAGCGAGAAACTTCAGAACTTCTCTGTGAGACTGTGCTCCTGCCACTGTGTTGGAAAGGCACTCTTAAGTGACATCATGTTTTGAAATAAGAAACTATTTTTTTCATGAACCTGTGGGCGTAACTTCTCCATTATGGAACTAACAGAAGATGTGACACATTCTGGGGACAGTACACTCTTTGATGATTCTTCTGGGTAAAATGAAGTGCTGAGACCGCAGAACATGCAGTGGCGAAGTGCAGTCTACATTGCCAGTTTATCTTGTTGGTAGGAGAAACGGTTGTCTAATGTTCAGTGTTTACTTCACAAGAAGTGCTGGGGTTTTGTGCTGCTTGAAGTCTATGTGTCTGGAGCGACTGGTGGCTCTGCTTGTTCCTGTGTCAGTAATCAAGGAACTGTGCTTAAGCAGACAGAATTTCTGGACGCATGGAGATAATCCATAACTGACCTCTTCATGGTTATGGTTTTTAATAAATGCTTCCTGTATCTGACAGATTTTTAGCTACTTGACTTTGCTTTCGGTTTGTGAATTCTGCTGTCTCAATGGCATTTTTCTAAGTAAAGAAGTCCTAGAGGTTTGGTGTAAAATGTAAGGTGAAAGGTTAATCTTTTTGCCTCACCTGTATTTGGCAGGCTGCACAGGACAAATGTATGACTCTCCTATATAGAAGCTTTTAAAAGCTTTGTTACCTGCTTAATGTAGGGAGTTGGATAGCAAATGCTTTCCCTCTGTGTTCTGACTTGATTATGGTTTTTGTATGTATTGCAGTTTGGTGCATACAATGACTCTGAAAAGAAAACCGAGGAATATGATGCCCAGGTAAGAGGGAATCCTATGACTTCTGATCTACACAGTCTGTATATGTGACCTGTTGACTGACTTGTTTAGCTCTTTTTTTCTACAAATGTATTTTCCATGTTCTCATAGTCGTCAAGTGGATCATCATTGTGTAAATGATCAGACAGTGAAGATTCATTCTGATAATTTATGAAAGGAAACAGCGAAATATTTCTTTTGGTTGTTGAATCTGGTCGAAGCATTGCTTTGAGAAGCAGAATTGCAAATGACTTACATGAAGAGAGGTCTGAAAGGGTTACCACTCACAAATTTGAAAGCTAATATTTGTACTTGTTATTTGTACTGGTTATTTTTACTGAAGGAAAGTTCATGTGGTTCCTGATTTCTAAAAGGAGTTGAGCATAGGTGACAACATTGGTGTTAAGTAGGGAGCTACTTTTAGGCACTGATCTTTGTGCTGTCTCTTGGTGCCTACACTCTAAGCTGATTGCTTGTCTGAACTGGGCTTTGGAATTTTCGCCACCACCACTAGAACTGGAAGCATAGTGGAAATTACAGACATTCAGGAATAGAAAAAGATTTTCAGGAAAATATTACGTGTCTGTCTTCTATTTAATGCCATAAAAAATCTGCTGTATGTAAAATGTGAACTAACGAACTATTTTCCTTGTCTATTAGGCTATGAAATACTTGTCATATTTGCTCTATCCACTGTGTATTGGGGGTGCAGGTTACTCCTTGCTGAATGTCAAATACAAAAGGTACTGTAACTCTGTGAATGATCTTATATGGAATTGAAACATTCCCCATTTTTTCTACATGGTTATGGAAATCGGTTGTTTTAGTTTGATTCATAAGCCAGGAACTATCTAAAGCTGAAGAGCCTAGATCGTTTTTTAACATTATGTAAGCAACAGGCTGTTGTATTTCACAAGTAACCTGATATTACTTTAGTACAGAATTCAATAGCTTGCATACATGAGCAAGCTGTCAATCAGAAGAGGAGGAAGAAAGCTGCCACTGATGTTCAGAGGACCAGTTGGTGGTGGGAGAGATGAAGGGAAATCAGTGGTTGAACCTGTCCAATACCAGAGAGAAGCAAAAACGTACACAAAATTTTTGACTTTGAACAAGAGGCTTCTCTGTTCCTAAATATGATACCTAGGATGGCAAGCAAATAAAAGCATTTTAGAGAAAGGGCTCTTTATTCCTTTAGAGCCATGGACTTCCTGCAATGTAGTAATACTTCAGCAAGAGCTGGACACTCAATATTTCATGAACAAGTGAAACCCTTGTACACTTTCACTCAAAATAGCTGGTTCATTTTGTGTTGGAGAGATGCAAGCAAGTGTGCAGCCATGAGACTTTGTTTTAGGAAAAATCTGCAAACACAAGCATGGTGATGGCCATGTAGGCATTTTTTTAATAGTCCTTAAGCCCAGATGGAATGGGAGAAAGCAAGCAGTGGTGGTTCTTCCTAATGTTACTTTAAGCTGCTGCTGCACACATGAGCCGTAACACTCATACAAGAAACTGAGGCAGTTTCTTGGCTATTAAAAAAGCAGTTTTTTCAAAAGGTTTTTGTCTTAGTAAGCAGCTAACAAATATGCAGCATTTTAAAATTCTGCTTTTCTGACAAAATTCTTGAATTTGTGTAGTATTCCAAAATACTATATTTCAGATGTTTTATGAGCTGCAGCTTAAGGAAGTGAAAACAATTCACATAATAGAATTCTTGCCATTGTTAAATCGGTAAGGAAATGTGACAGGACAAGTAATCTTAGCAGTGGATTATCCTTTAATCTTAGAGACATTTTCTGGTGCATTCATTAAATGCTTGTGGGATTACTGAAATGCTGCTGCAACTGTAATGTTCCTATTAATGTGTCAGTAACACAGCAGTGCAAGTTTAATTTTAAATGATGTAACCAGAGCACGACAGTTATTAGCTGTTCTCAGGATTGCAAGCAGAAGTACAGAATTTGATCACTGTCTGTAGCACTACCATTATTTTGTTAAGATTGTGCTCCATTGAACATCTGGGAAGGTTATTAGTTGTAAGGAGGGAAAAACGTAGATTCCTTGTATTTACTTTTTTTTTAAGTACCTACTGTAGTGGTTTGCACTGAATGGTATTTATTGTTTGAAATTTGATAAGTCCTTACTGTGCCATATTAAGTGACTCTTTAATATTTAGAATACAATGTTACCTTTGCAGGCCTTAATACAGTCAGGGTTCAGTGCACAGTATTATCTCATGTCAGTTATCTGATTATCGACACAGAAGTCTTAGAATGGTCTGTAAAAGTAAGAAAAACAGGTGATAAACCTCTCAAAACTTCTTGTATGGACTGGTAAGCATCCTTTGCTTAAACTACCTTCTCTGGAGCCCCTCCTAATCCAAGGAAGATGTGAGGTTATTTAGTTCCTGCATGAAGTAATTTGTAACAGCCATTTCATGGAGTAGTCAGCGTACAGTCATGTATAGGATGTGTTACAATTTTGGCTGAAGAGAAATATAACTGTACTCTCTACTTTGTTTGTAGCTGGTACTCCTGGTTGATTAACAGTTTTGTCAATGGTGAGTTCCTTTTTGTTCTTTTTTCTATTCATATTTCTTCAGATGAAGGCCAGAACTCAAAAGTAGAATATTAACTGCTGTCATTTGGATCAGTGTAATACAGAGCAATAATTTATTAAGTCATCACAGCGATTGAAAAAGGGAGAAGAATCAACCCAAAGTGAACAAAAGAATTAGATGCATCTTCACTCTTTAGAAGAAAATGAGTGCAGATTACTAGTTATGAAAGTATAGTTGTGTGTTGAACATCTGTGAATTTGTTTGTTTTCCATATTTTATCTTCAGGAGTGTATGCTTTTGGATTCCTGTTTATGCTGCCCCAACTATTTGTAAACTACAAGGTAAGATTGAAAAGTGATAAAAGTCTACTTTTCTAGTCTTTGCTTCCACACTTTATTACAACTTGACATTTTTTATTTCTAGATGAAATCTGTTGCACACTTACCATGGAAGGCTTTCACATACAAAGTAAGTAAAGCTCTAATTTAAAGTTGGGTGCAGTCATTTTGAAAATTATTTTCTGTAAGAAGCAGCCTAATAAGAAATAGCTTAAGGATGGCAGTAGGTTTGGGGTTTTTTTCTGTAAGAACTAAACTTATTTGCAACTGTCCTAAAAAGAAACACTGATTTTCATTTTTCATAATGACTTCCATATGAAATCCTAGTTTTTATGATAATACTGCTTTTTGTACTGTTATCTGTCTTGCATTAGTGCAGATGTTGGTCCTGCAGGTCAACTTATCAGTCTCAGCTAAATGCATTATTTTGAGATGTCAGTGCATCACTGACAAGGGATAGTTCTCAAGAAACAGTTAGGAATGCTGAAAGACCTTATTTTGGCAGATTCCAGGAGACTGAAGTAATGTACACACTGTTCTGTGCCAGGGTGGTAATTCTGAGCTTGTGGGCAAATGTAAGGGGGATTGTTCCATGGGGGAAGAGGGGCTGCACTGTGGTGTCCCCACTGCCTAGACTGCCCTGGTAGGCAATAATGCAGTACTGCAGCCAAGCTCAACAGCAGACCTTGGAGGGGAAGGTGAGTTTATTTAAAAACAAAATCAACTCACTAACCCTTTGATAGCTGTATATCCACAAGTACCCACTTGTGTGTCCAGGTGGTTTGTATAGTATTCAAACACCAAGATGATAGACCCAAGTATCCCAGTCAGGATTCCTTGCGCTGATATGGATAACAATGGACACTGTTGAGTTTCCATGTCTCCTATGTACCCTTAAAGAGCTGATAATGTTTTGACTCTTAGCATTTCCCACCAATCCCAGTCATTAGGACTTTTGTAGTGTGCTTTGTTTTCCTGATCATTGTGTCCTGAGAAACCCTGGCTGGATGTGCTGGGATCATCAAGACCTGGATGCTATCAACATGTACCCTTTTTACTTGACTTGTGCTTCCACTCATAAATGCTTTCATTTTTCCTTTGTGCTGATATATTACAATTCTCCAGAACATCAGTACTTTAAAAGGAACAGTGTTAAAAACTGCTCAAGAAATGATGTCCAATTCTGAACAGAAGATTTGGGACAAAAGAACTAAAATGTATACATCTAAAGAGACTTTCAAGGCTTTTCCATTTCTATGAGCCTACAGCAATAGTCCAGCTTTTTGCTGCCTTAATGTTTTTAAGGAACCAGGATGCACCTAGGAAAACAAACTGAAATGTAGCTGGTAGCAGAATAGAAAATAAACAGTGTTTGATGTGGAAATAGACGCAAAAATAACAATAAACATAGTATTTTAGGCATATACTAGGCAAATCGGCATGTTTCTTAAGAGGAGGGAGCAAAAGGTATATTAGTGAAGTAATTTCACAATTTTACTTCACCAAAGAAAATAACTGAGCAGAGACATCAGCAGTTAAATAAACAACAAAGGGAGCTTATTCAAGCAGGTAACCTTTAAATCAGTACAACCTTGCTGAATAGCCTTTTCTTACAGAGCATTTATGGTTCCTGTTTAGATGCCATAGGCTACCCGCAACAAAGGTGTGCGTGTGTGGAGAAAGAAATCTATTTTGTTTTCAATTATGTTTAATTTAGTGATCTTTGGAGGGAGTAATTTACTTTTTTAAATGGATATTTAAAATTTCTTGCTCTCTTCTGCACTTGAAGTAGAAATAAGAGTCTGAGGGCTCATCTGTGATCATTGTTTTAGAGAGTTTCTTTGGCTTTTTTCCTTAATTTGAACTCTGACTTTCTGTGGGTTTTATGTTTATGCCCTTCATCATTAATCAAGAGTACCTTCAAGCGAGGTAATCTCAAAAGGAAGTTATCCAGTCTAAGCGCTGTTGGATGAGCTGCCTTGGTGTATTCACTTGCAGTGGCTTATGAAGACTGCCTGTGTGCCTTAAGGATGGAGCATTTAGCTTTTTCTTCCCTTCGTCATTGTAGGATCACTCACTTGGGTGTCGACTTAGGAAGGCTGTCTTTTCCAGCTTGCCAAGGATTTTATTTTTGCTCCATGACAAACCTTTGCACAGGCTTGAGAAGTGCCAACCGTATTCTTCAATCACTTCAGATTGATGGATTTGTTTTGACCTGACAGAAAGAGCTCTCCTGTTGTAACTAATCAGGACTCTCTCCTGTCCACCACCCCCATTTTCTGCTGTTGTTTTCTTCCATCGTGTAAACATTGGTTCATTTTGTAGAGTGAGTCCTGTGCTTACATCACTCACCCCCTTCTTATGGCATGGATTAATGTACAGCTTGCTAAACTGAAAGGAGCCATGTTACTAACTCAGTTTGTTAACCCAACAGTAAATATTCTTTGCTGGGTTTGTTTCCTAATGTTTTTAGTGAGTTGAAACAGTTTATTGCAACATATGAGCACTAGAGCTGCTGCACTGTAAGAGTTGATGTGTGCAGCCCCCCTGTAGGTGAGAGCCAGATCCAGAGAAGTTGCATTTCTGTTAATTTACCTTTATTATTGCTGCAGAAATAGAGCTTATAGTATGTCTAATTGATTGGAAATTGTGTAGAAAATTATCCATCCCTTATTCAAGACATGGTTACTTCCAGAAAAGCACTGAAAATATTTTAAAGCCTTTCCAAGGCTATCAAGTTAATCTTCTTAAGAGCAATAAATGAACAAATTTTACACAAATTTCTACAGAAAACGAAAGTGAAGTGACATTTTGTAAATCTTGTCATTTGAGTAATGAATGAACAAAAGTGTGGGGGTTTTTCCAGTTTCTTTTGAAGATTTCTCTGAAATTGACTCTGTGTTTTTCCCCTCCCATAAAAATACTCTAACTTACCTGAAACAGTCCTACTTCCTTTTTACTTGTAACTTGTGATTTGTAGTAGACAGTATGGTCTTCATTAAAAGAAAGCGTTTTAAAGTTTGTGTTAATTAGTTTTGCAGCGTAACCTTTAAGTGTTGTTATAAATATGAAAGAAGTCTGTGTTCCTACAGAAAAACATGGGAAGCTTGTAAATTTGTATAACTGAAGACTTCCTTTCTTCACAGCCAACTGAAGTATACTTTTCTTTTATTTGTAGGCATTCAACACCTTTATTGATGATATATTTGCTTTTATCATCACTATGCCAACATCTCATAGGCTGGCATGCTTTAGAGATGATGTTGTGTTCCTGGTCTATCTCTACCAAAGATGGTACGACTTCCTTTAATATTCATTACAGTTTTTACAATGCTAGAGATGGTTGCAGTCTCGTTTCTATAAAGAACTATAGATTGGGATAGACTTGGAGCAGAAGTTTTATACTATAATAATGTATAGTAGAGTATGGTCTGGATAATGTTAGTTATGTATATGCCTAGTGAAGAGAATGGTGAGTAGGGCACCCTGCAAAGGAGACCTCAATGCAAATAAGAGGAACAAAAACATTTTCCCATAACTGACAGTAATCCTGGACATGATACAGAGTAGTCAAAAAATTCCTCTTCTCACAGTACTCAGAATTTTTGTCAGTTACCCCTTTTCCCTCCCCAAAACAGCCTTCTTTTCACCAGATTGGGAAGTCACAAACCCTCCCATCCCCCCAAAAAAGGTCAACCAAAAAAAAGAAAAACAAACAAACCCCACAAAAAAAAAAAAAACAAAAACAAACAAAGAAAACAAAACAAAACAAAAAAAAAAAAGACAAAAAACCCCACAAACCAAACGTGAGGCATAAATGCCTAAAGTAAGGGGAAGGAGAGAAATTCCTAAGCTTGCATTCACAAACACACTTAGGAGTTCTGGGCTTCTAACCTTTGTTGAGGGCCACATCTCCATGTGCTCAGTGTCTGAGGCATGCTCTCCAAGGTGCTCTGCAGGGTAGTGAAGGCTGTTGTCTGATGGAGGACTGCCCTGCTCTGCTTTTCTATTTATCTAGTTTGCAAAAACAGGTTATCACGTTCCCTTGTAAGTTGAGTATCTGTCGAGTTTCAGATTCTTTAAGTAACTAAAATCAGATGGGGAGGAAATTTACAAACTAAAATCAAATGAGGAAGTACTTACAAAATACTGTTCATAGTGAAGCTACAGAAAGTGTGTTCTTGTTCCCAGGAATAAACATCTTTGTTTATTGTTATTTTTGTAGAAATTAAGCGGTCAGTAGCTTCTGATAGGGGCTGGGCACTGGTTTCAAGTTTGAGAGGTATCCTGGATTGCTTGAGAAAAGAGTCCAGCCAATCTTCAGGGGAGCTAATACATCTCTTAAGAGGTTCTGTTATGAGACAGCTGGTTGAGTCATATTGTGAAGAAGCTGATATGTCTGTACAAATCTTTAAAGATGTTAGGTTTTTGCCACAAATGGGAATAGAGAATACGATGACAAAGAAATTCACTTTTAAAATTAAGCATCACAGAACTACTTAATTCCTTCAGATAGGAGACTGTAATGTAACTAATGATTTGGTTTTTTCCCACCAGGCTTTATCCTGTGGATAAGAGCAGAGTAAATGAGTACGGAGAATCTTACGAAGAAAAATCAAAAAAAAAAAGCTCATAGAGAATAACTAAGAAGATTGTGACCCCTGGACTCGTACTTGCTTTGTGTATTACGTGATCTTAAGGAAGGAAAAACTTATTTAATAAGAGTATTTTTAAAGCTTATGACAGAACTACATGGACAATACATCTTCTATCTTGCCAAAATCTAGTTTTGATACCCTCCTCTTTCAAGACCCTCTTCTGTCCTCATGAGGTCTACAGTCTGCCAGATGACATTATATAAACTTCCTGCATTTCAGCTTCTCTTCAGTGAAAACCTAAACATCCTGACCATTGTAATTAAGATCCAAATCTGTGTTTTTAAGACAACTCACAAACTGAAACTGTGGTGCCCATGCCACTAGGCTATGAAAACTGAAAAACAAGACACTGTGTTACAGCAGAATCAACGATTATTGCCAAACTGGGGGCTGTCAAAAATAAAAGGTATAATATTGGATTATATGGTAATTACAAATCGTTCTCATTTGATAATGGAGATAATGGAAATTGTAGAAATCGTGGATTCCTAGTTAAAAACATACATCGTTGGAAATATAGGATAAGGCAGATGGCGTTGTTAAACTTCAAATCCTGCCACGTTCTTGGCCCGCAATATGGCAGATGATTTCAGTTTTCTTAAAATGAATGAAGATGTGAAAAAACTGTACCATGATTTCTTTCAATATGTATGCAAGTTTATAGAAATCCTTCTGCATTGTTGACAAACCTGATTTCTTGGCATAGCAGGTATTCATGTAATGCTAATCATTGTTATGTGCTGGGAAAGTCTCTTAATGCTTCTTAAATTCCTCATCATTTGGTACCGCAGTGACCTACTAGGCCAATTCTGTCATGTTTCAAAGGGAGTAATTCCTCAGTCTTTTCCCCTCTCCCTCCCTACCCCAGCCTCTTTTTCAGATGAAACACACATTATTCAAATGGAATTATTTTTCTCAAATACAAGTTCAACAAACTACACAGATACAGAGAAAAAGAAATAGCCTGGTAAAGAACAAGTCACACCTTTCATAGAATTTAAAATCCATATTCCATAGGAATGGAATTTGTTAAGGGAGGTATTTTGATGTTTCTTTCAAATTTGTGAAAATATTCAGGTTGAATTATTATACCAAAATCCAAACTCCACAGCTCTATCTAGAAACCACTTTTTTAAATGGTTAGAAAAATTTAAAATTTAAAACCTTTAAAAGATTTTTAAAAGCAAGTTTTTCAGTAACAGTAAGGGAAATATAGAGTGCATTCCTTTCAGCAGCAGATAAAATACAATTGAAAAAATCCAGAAGGCAGAATTCTAGTTTCCAATTCTAATTTTGCTTTGGTCAGTAAGTTTACAAATAAACCATAATGATTCTTAAGTTTATTAAATTGCATGCTGTTTGTGCAGGGCTATTTAACCTCAATTTGTCATGAATTGAAAATATTCATTGAATAACCTTGAAGAACACAGGTCAGCTCCTGTGGTCTGTAACTACTTTGTGAAGTGGATTTTATCCAATCATGATACTGCAAAAGTCTGAACGTATAAATATTTGGGTCCCAAAAAGATAAAGAAGTGTGCCTGCCTATGGTGTTTTGCCACAGACTAGTCTTTCCTATACTGAATTCCTCCTTACACACTGCTGGCAATGGAAAGGAGTCTCGAAGTGAGTATTTATCTCGTGTTCATGTTAAAGTCTCTTTATGCTGTTAATTGTAACTACAGATTATTGATTTTAGCATTAAACACACCTAAGTAAGTCTATGCAAAACTGGAGTTGCATTTGCTGTATCTTGTACCTGTTTTGAATTTGTTTGGAATGAGCTCTTTGCTGTTAAGCAAACTAATATTTCACATTAAGTCAAATGTGTGTGAAAAGTTTTCCTGATGTAAAGAATGCATATAGCACGTTCCCTTTTTGTGCCATTTCAAAACAGCCATGTCATTGGTTCTTCTAGAGTACCTTCACAAAGTCCAGAATACCATATTTGGGTATTTCTTATGTTTCATTGCTCATTTTTGTACACCGCTGTTGAAAAATTGCTCTTGCACTTTTACATACTTCGAGTTTACTGGTCTTCTGTCTCGTATTTCTTGACACTGACCTCACAATATCCTATACAATAGTCATAAAGCATATAAAATTAGAACATTTTAAGTCTTTAAAATGAGCAAGACTTTCCTGTTCAAATCATTGTTTTATGCATTCCATTTCCAAATAAAAGACTTGACATATGGGATAAAGAGTTACCTTTTGTTACAGTTTTTTTACCACCTTTCTGTCCAGTAAGTAGAAACTTTGGAGATACTGAATTACATGTTTTAACTTAATGGTTGTGGTAATGACATCAGCTAAAAATATAGTTCTGTATGTAAACCAGCTCATGCTGGGTGGTCAATATCTAGAATCTATTTAAGTGTCCAAGAGTAACTTGAAAACTTCTTCACTTCTAATGGGATTTACTGTTGTAAGCAACTAGGTGACCGTCTCACATTCTTATCTTCATTAGGCGTGTAATGGCGTTGGAAGTTAAAAGAGTACTGTGATTTGGGGGTGGGGAGTTTTAGAATTAATTGAGAAAACCGTCGTATGCTTGGGGAAGCTACTCTTGCCCAGGACTTAGCACTGCAGTCCTGATTCTCTAAGGACATAAGTGACAAGAGGCAGCTGGCTGCATTCCGTGGGTGTAGGTGGCCTGTGGCACAGTGCCTCTGAGCTGTGACAGAGACTATGCTCTATTCCCGCACAGCTCTTCACTTCCATACCCTGCTACTTCTTGCTCATCATTTCCTGCTGCTGTTCTCCAGGAGGTGACCTTCCACCCTTTGGACTTTCTCCCCAGGAGCCACAGGACAAATGGGTTTACAAAACGGCAGCAGCACAGACAGGTTTTGTTTACCAGCAGAGCTCATGAAGTCTGTTCTGCTGTGCTCCTGTCCCTCTGCAGCAGGGGCTGTGGGTGCTGCTAAGCTGCAGCTACGGCACCGGTACATACTCCCTTTTAACACGACACTCCAGTAACTCAGCTACAGCACCTACAGCTCAGCAACGGAAGCATTAAGACACGTAATTCTCTAGTTCGTCTACAAACACCACTCTTCCCAGTTTTTTCCGTGAGAAGATAAATCTCATCTTGAAGAAGTGAAATGTGGCAATTTATTGGTAATGCTGGTACCCTTTACTTTACAGCTTACAGCTTTTCCTTCTGTTATGATCTAAAACAGGTGGGAAGGGACTTCAGCATTCTGCCCAGTACCAGCACAGCATCTTATCCCTCTTTCAACACTAATTACGCTTTCCTGATAGTCCCATGTAAAACCCTCTGAGTGAGTAAGTGTAGCTATAAGTATTGAGAAGTAGAGCCAGAAAGAGCCCAGCCTTCCCAGATGCCCAATGACAGTCTCTGACTGTTCCCCTCTCCCACTAAGAGAGATTTGGCCCTGTATGAGGATCAATGCACTTTTCCAGTGGTTACAGGAATAGAGAAAAAAGACACCAAGCTGTTAGAGAGCATCCAGAGGAGGGCAATGAGGATGGTGAAGGGGCTGAAGGACAAGCTTTCTGAGGAGCAGCTTGAGGTCACTTAAGGCTGTTCAGCCTGGAGAAAAGGAGACTGAGGGGAGACCTCATCGCAGTCCAAAACTTCCTTGTGAGGGCAAGCAAAGGGGAAGGTTCTGATTGCTTCTCTGTCATGATTGGTGACAGAACTTGAGGAAACAGCATGAAGCTGAGACAGGGGAGGTTTAGGTTTTCTCTTAGGGAAAGGTGTTTCACCCAGAAGGTGGCTGGGCAAAGGAACAAGTTCCTCAGGGCAGTGGTCACAGTACCTCCTAACAGAGTTCAAGAAGTGCTTGAATGCTCAAGTTCAAGAATGCTCTCAGGCACATGGTGTCACTCTTAGAAATGGTGCAGGGTAGGGCCAGGAGTTAGACTCAATCATCCTGATGGGTCCCTTCCGGCTCAACATATTCTATTATTCTCTTTAACAATTTTCTCTTAGTATGAAGGGAGAACTGTGATGTCTCCTTTTTAAGGGCATCTGGAGCTAATCAGTTTGCTTCAGGTTTTTCTTTAAGCTATTCTAACTGCTCCTTTTAATAGTGGATACCTAAAAATCCTGGTTTCATTGGGGGTTTTTTAATTATTATTTTTAGAACACCCTCCCCCCCCTTCATCAAAAGGAACAAAATAGATTCAAAAGACACTTTTAACACTGGGGCATTGTGGCTTTTGACTGCCTATGTTTGATTGAAAGAGTAGGATAGCTTCTTCCCTGGTGCCCCCAGCTTTCTGTTTAGTGGTACTGTCCTTTTAGTCCTTGCCATATGGTACCCATAAAACCTCTTGCAAGCTGTTTTGAGTCTAAGTATGTATTTGGGTATAGTTGCTCTCAGTTTCTGTCCTCTAAGGTTCTCTTTTGTCATCTACAGCTCTAATCCTTATTAAGAGAGCTCTGATGGTTGCCTTTATGATGATTTATCCTCCTTCTATTCTTGCACACCTGCAAAGACTTGTGGGCTATCTTACTCTTATTTTGGACTTTGAAAAGTTGACTGAACATTTTTACCAGTCATTATTTGCCTGTAGCAGTCTCTAGACCCAGGTTAGTCTGTGTCAAAAGCCCAAAGCCAGGTAGACATTTCATTGGTGTGGTTCATCTGCATGCTTTGGTCCTGCTAATCACGAGCTGACTGTGACCAGGGAGCAACTGGGAATGAAAAATGGCACTTTCCCCACTCATGAGATATTAGAGAAGCAGGGGATAGAACAGGTTGCAGGTCAGTGAATAAAATAAAATAAAATAAAATAAAATCCCAAAAAAGACAAATTATGCAAATTAAAGCAATTACTCCATCAACCAACTGATGCCCAGACTCTCCCCTAGCACCTTCTCCCCCCCAGCCCCCAAACTCCCCTCAGCTTTTTATGCTGAGCGTGACACCATATGGTATGGAATGCCAGTTGGGGTCAGCTTTCCCAGCTGTGTAATCTCCCAAATTCCTCTGCACCCCCAGCCTCCTGACTAGTGGGGTGGTGTAGGGAGCAGAAAAGACTTTGATGCTCTGTAAACATTGCTCAGCGGTAACAAAAACATGTCAGTGTTATCAAGAGTCTTTCTAGCACAAATTCAAAACATAGCCCTGTAATAACTACTATGAAGATATTTCTTTAACTCTACCCCAGCCAAAACCAGCACATGGAAAATTAATTTCTGCTCAAACTCACTAATACTGAAAGGCAGTGTGAAACCTGAGGAAGAATGTGTCTGAGGAAGAGCAAAATACAATACACTTGGGCATGGCTGGCTGCCAGCCAAGAGGCTGAGAATAAGGATCAAACAGCTTATGGAGGAAATACTGGGACTGTGTGAAAAGCAGCACTGAGCATTTATTAAACAGAACAGAGAAGTTTAGTGTTCAAAGGGCACAAAGCATGTCTGATGCAATTAAGACCTGACTTCGAGGAGGCAAATGTGGGAGGAAAGGAAGGGCTGAACATCTGTTTTAAGGAGCAACAGGGAGCTAGGGAGCAGCTGAATCAAACAGTAAGTCTGGAGCTGGTGTTAGAAGAGTGATGCTATTCAGGGACCGTCATACACAGCGTGAGACACACACAGCAGCCTGAAAAAAGCATTTAAGAGGTGAAGGGACCACTGCAGCTCTGAGGGACAGTCCCAATCCAGGACTGTGGTGGACAGACATGGGAAGAGCCAGACCCATGTAAGCCTGGTAACTGCGATAATAGTGCTAGAAAGGGCTTGTTTCCCCACACCACATGCCCTCTGCACAGGGCGAGCCAGAGAACCAAATCACTCCTCCATTTATCAAGACCGCTGTAAAGAAAACAAAGACTGCAGATGCAAGCCAACA
Source organism: Callaeas wilsoni (assembly GCA_013398955.1). NCBI lineage: Eukaryota > Metazoa > Chordata > Aves > Passeriformes > Callaeidae > Callaeas > Callaeas wilsoni. The sequence continues at coordinate 30,224 of VWPU01020229.1, forward strand.
GAGAAGAGAGCAAGTCATTGTCACAACAGGCTTCATTCCACAGCAGATAAAAGCCATGACACATGATGGATGCTCTAGAAAGGGATTACATTGAGCAGCTCATTAAACTGAAGGGACATCCTTGATTAAAGGCATATGACTGTATGAGCTGTCTCAAGCAGTACTCTCGGGCTAGACTGGCACCAAGATCAGCCACATTGGCTGAAGATCCCCTAGTCAGTGATGACTCAGGCTGATGGATGTGATGGGTCAAAAAGGGGTTTTACTCTGACAAATTGTACTGGGTCTGGCTAGGACAGCTACCTTTCTTCAAAGCAGTCTGTTCGTGTTCTGCTTTGGGTCTGTGACTAACAGACAACAGACCCATGTCTTGGTATTGCTAAGCAGTTCTTGGACAGCATCAGGATTTCTTTTTTGCCACTCTCCCCCCACCATGAGCAGACTGGGGTGGGCAAGAAACTCGCAGTGGACATAGTTGGGACAACTGAGCTGAACTGACCAAAGGAATGTCCCCTTGTACCATATAATGTCATCCTCAGCAAATGTAGTATTGACTCCTCCAATGTGCCATAGTTATCCACGTGTCCGCTAAATCCATTCTCTACTACAGAGTTAGTCAGCTTTCACAGCTGAGTCCTCAGGCTTACTGCTAGGTAGACCCCATGATCTCCTTTGCAATCCTTGATGTCAGTCAGGTTACATAATTTCATAGCTTGTGATACTGAAGCTTTCTGGTTTGACATGGGTAGTCACTGAGTTCCTCTAAACTCACTGGTAATTACCGTCTGATTATAGACACTCACTGATTTTTGAAAAATTTTTTCCTCTTTCTTGAACAACATAATTCACAGTACTTGAGCTTGAGACTGACCATGCTGTGTGCGAAGATGTGACACAGGAGCCTCCTTCAATTTCCTCAGTATTACCATGATTGTCCTAAGTGTTCCTTCTCTATTTTTTCATCATAGACTTCCTGGCAAGCTGTTCCACTTCTGATCTTTTATGTTTATTTCAATTTTGAGAAGTTATTCATCAAATTAACCTGATATTGTTTGATTTGTTTTTCACTTTTCTGTTTGAACACAGCTTCAGGTTTTTGAAAGACACCTTACTTCTTCATCTTGTGACATTTCTCTTAAGAGTTTCTTTTAGCCTTTTCAAATAGAGCTTTGAAAATAGAGGCACATTTGCAGAAATCTTGCCTCTTGAAATGGCCATTACTAAATCTGGACCTAAACATAACATCTCATTTCCTTTCACTTTGCTGCTTGACCGTAAAAACAGCATTTTATTTTTATCATTCCGCTATCATCATCCATTCCCAGGGTAACTCCCTTTCACAGAAACTGTTTGTAAAGCAGGATGTGGATAAGGTTAAGAATGCCTTGAAGCATAGCTTTTGTTGAGTAGAACTGTGACCCCATTATTTGTCCAGATCTGGGTTCCCAGTAAAAGAGTGGTATGGATATACTGTAGCGAGCACAGAGAACTTTCCACTAAGGGTCACTAGGATGATTAAGGAGGGGCACAATCTGACATATGAGGAGATTGTGAGGCAGCTGGGATTGTTTAGCCCAAGGAGGAAAGGCTCGGTGGGGATCATATCAAAGTGAAAAAATACAAGATGGGTCCAAACTCTTCTCAATGTTATCCAATATCAGGATAAGAGGCAGTGGGTACAAATTAAAACAGAAGAAATGCCATTTAAACATGATTTTTTCTGAAAGTATGATAAAGCACTGGAGTAGGTTGCCCAGAAAGTTTGTGGAGTCTCCATACTTGAGGATATTAAAACCTGATTAGACATGGCACTTGGCAATCTGCTCTAAGTGACCCTGCTTTGAGCAGCAGAGTGGACTATACACCTTCATACATCTCCTTCAGCCTCAGCTATTCTATGTCTCTGTGATTCTGTTGTTTTTCTTATTCATCCTGCCACCCCCCCCAAAAAAATGCCAAAAGCCAAAAAATCAACCTTACTCTTTTTCCATGTCACTTCATTCCTCCTATCCCTCCTGAATTCTCTCCTGAGCCCGATGGTAGCCCACACAGAAAAACACGTGGTACCTGTGAAAAGAAAGAGGAAAGAGCCCCCACTCAGCCTGGCTGCAGCAGCCCTCTCCCCTTCCACCGCTGCTGTGGTCATTGCCACCAAGCAGGCATCAGGAAGAGGCACGGGCTGGGACTTGCCAACAGCTGGTAGAGATTAATTAACCCCTTTTTCTTCCTTTTCCTCTTACTTTCTTCCTGAACACATTTCTCACAGGAAATGGTGAACCTTGTGTTTGCCACAGGCAACATTCTACCTTGAGGGTGCTGTCACCTTTGGAGCAACAAGAGCGATGTGGGGAAACACATGCCAAATAGATCCTTCAGAGGTCAGACCAAGGGCATCAGCTTTATCCCTACCCTAGGTGGAGATGCTGATGGATTCAGACTTTCTCTAAATCCCCTGCCCCTCAATGTGCACTGGCAGTGTAATATTTCAGTTACAGCCTCACTGAGGTCCCACGAAGCCTTGTGTTACTGCTCTCCCTCCCCTGGGAATGCCAGCTGGTGCCTATCTCTGTTAAGGACTAAAAGAGTCTGGCAAGCAGGCAGTGCTGAGCTGGAAGGGATGCAGGAACACCTCTACTTGTAGGTTGCAAGGTACCAGGGAGTTGACTCCTCAGCCATGCTGATGTTGGGAGACAAGCTGCTTTGCTCCCAGGAAGAAATTCATTGTTTTAGCAGGAAAGGAGGCCAGTCCTCCATGAGCAGTGGGGTGCTGACCTCACCCCCTAGTCTGTAAAGGCTTCACATGAGGAAGGGAACACACACATTGCTCTGTCTCAGCAGACTCACAACTTCTACACCTCTGTCCCTGCCACTGGTGAGAATTACTCACTGAATGGCACCACGTCTACCAGGGACAAGACTGTCCATGACCACAGGGACACTAACATTTCCCTTCACCCAATGACACACCTGAAAAAATAACCTTCTCCACAATGGGATCCGTTGGATGATTCCTCTCAAAGATGAGTTACTCTCTAATCTTTGGGAAGGAGAGAACTCTGTTATATTCCTGCAGGATACTCACAGCAACCAAACTATGAAGCCTAGCTAGAAGACAGTCACCTCACCCTCCATGGTAGCGTGCTAATTCCATCTTGCCCAAACATTTACTCAAAAGTCCTGGGTTTGTTGAATTTATGCCGTGTGTAGTGCCACATTTCCTTGCAAAGGATCTTGGAAATTCAGGTAAAATATATCAACCAGATGACCATAATTTTCATGTCTTTCCAACACTTCACAGAACTCAAAGGTAGGACTCTCTCTTATGGGAGCAATGCCGGCTGAGCAATTTGTATTTCTCCCAGCATCCCCTAATTCTGTTATTGCACAGATATTTCACATATATTGTCCTTGCCCATGGAAAGGGAGTTGGAACTAGATGACCTTTGAGGTCCCTTCAACCAGAACCATGCAATAATTCTAGGGTTTCTATTAATTCGCCTGGAACAAACATCAGGCTTAGAGACTTGCACTTCCCCAGAAGTGCATTGCAATCCCTTTCACAGTCTGGCATCAAGTTTTCTGTCGTGAAGCCCTCAGATACCAAGGCAAATTTGGAGCAGAAGGTTACACGCTACCGCAAGCGAGTTTGCTTCTTCATTCATGAGTTTGACGAAAAAAAAACCAAGGTGAGCCACTTCGGTATTTTTAGGGTTTAGTGTGTTCATCTCCACCATAATCTCTCCCACAGTTGCTCTTATTTCAGACAGATCCTCAGTGGAGCGGTGATGCCGATAAAAAAAAACATTCCTCGAAAGGGAATCTTCCCGCTTGGTCCCCGACAGCAGAGCTGGACAGCGGCCTCCGGCCCCGCCCGGCCCCG